>MU856921.1:0-18966 GCA_033296705.1 Chaetomidium leptoderma | reverse complement strand
CAACGGCCTCGTCCTAACCGTTGCCCGCAACAAACCCTCCCGCCAGCGGGCCCCCCGGCCCAATAAAAAAACCAAAGTCATCACCGGCAACATCTCCACCGAACACGGCAACCCCCCGCGCTCAGAATCCGACATCCCCGTCGACATCTCCCAATTCACCCCACCCCCCAACAACCTGAACACCGGCATAGTACCATCCCACGCGGAGGCCCTAGCCGACTTCCACTCCACCTGGCTCTCCATCCTAACCGCCTACTCCGGCCGCAACCTGACCAAACAATCCGACAAGCTCGTCGCCATCGCCGGCATCGCGTCCCGCCTGGCGCAAGACACGGGCTTCACCTACCTCGCCGGCCTGTGGCGGGAGACGCTGCTGTTGGATCTGGTGTGGCATGTTTCTCCTCCTCACACGCACGACGACAACGCGCCGTTGGAGGAGCGGAGGGCGCTGCCGCCAGACCAGTATGTGGCGCCGACTTGGTCGTGGGCTGGGTTGGGGGTGGGTGTGCAAGGGTTGGCGGTGCGGTCGGCGCTGTTGCAACCCGAGCTGGCGACGGTTGGGTTGGTGGAGGTGAAGGGGGTGGAGGTGACGATGGCTGCTGGGGGTGAGACTGGGGATGGGACTGGGGCGGTAGAGGCGGCGGTGATGAGGTTGGTTGGGAAGTTGAAGGGGGTTGGGGATGGCGGCGGGGTGGAGGTCAAGTTTGAGGGGACGGGGGGGAAGAGTGTGAGGAGGGGGGATTTGGAGAGGGATGGGGAGAGGATGGGGTGGATTGACTTTGATGTGAAGCCGCCGGAGGGAGCCCCCTTGTATGTTTTGCCGGTGGTGGAGCACTGGGATTGGAGTTTCTCGAGTTATCCGCCTGTTCATGGGTTGGCGCTTGTTAAGAAGGGGGAGCACTATGAGCGGGTTGGGTCATTTGAGGGTCCGAGTTTGCAAAAGGATACTGGGACGGAGAGGTGGGAGTGGCTCCATGGCGGCGAGAGTGTAGAGGTGGAGATTTGGTAGGTTACTACTAGGTACTAGTAATCAGGGACATGGACACAATGGGAAAGCAACGAGGAAATCAGTGCTTGAGGTCTAGTATATCATTATCCTGTGCCGCTACCAACCCGTATCTACCTATCCATCATAGGTACCTAATCATGAATCCAACCGTGACAAATAAAAAAGGCTATGCCCAAAAGGAGTGAACCGAAGAGAATCTTTGCCCATGCATCCCATCCAAAAAGCCGTCCCAACCATGTCGTCAATGCCATCCAAATCCAACCCAGGTGTCATGCTTAGACGCTGTCGACGCAGTAGGGGATGGAGTTGAGGTACGAGCAGTGAGTGCGCGTGGGGCAGTTGCCGACGAACTCCAGGACGTTCTGAGTGTTGCAGACCTGGATGGCGTAGGGGCCAAAGCAGTCGTACTTGCCCGGAGTCTGGCACTTCTCGCCGGGGCTCTGGCCGGGGCGGCCGTTGCGGGCCGCGATCTTGGGCGTCTTGGTGCAGAAGGGCAGCTCGAAGTTGTTCTGGGGCAGGTACTCGCAGGCCTCGCCCTTGCCGCAGGGGCCGACCAGCTGCCACTGGCCAGAGATGTCGCAGATCTCAATGCCCGTGTTGGGGTTGGTGCACCGGTAGGTGCCGAACTTGCAGCTCTCGCGCTTGTCGGAGGGAGCAGCCATGGCCGAGGCGGCGAGGACGAGGGCGGCAGTGATGTACTTCATGGTGAATGTGGTGTGGTGTTGGTCTTGTAAAGCGGTGGTGGTATCTGGAGATTGTGTGTTGTGTGTGAAGGGTGTTGTGATGCGAGTGTTGGATGTTGTGATGGGACTCAAAAGACTACCTGGATGGGGTGAACTTCAAGTCATCTTATACTTGGTGAGGGAGCCTTCCGGGTTCCCATCTCGGGCACCAGGCTCCCTACCTCATGAGACCTCACTCGGCGCCACTTTCAGCCAAGTCCACATGGCAGACGCTCACCGGCGAGCATCGCCAGGCTGCTGCTCCTCACGCCACGAGTCCCTTGACTGGAGGATGATACGAGAAGAGTCAGCGGCATGGGAGTCCCAAATCGGGACGGAACACGAGACGCCTCTGGAGTAACACGAGTGACCAGCCGCAAAGAGCGTCGAGATCGACACGGGCGCTACTTAACTTGGGGGAGCGGTGTCGGCACTGCTGGCCGTTGAGAACATGTTGTTCCGCTCCGGCACGATTGGTCCATGATCAGCCCCATACGTAATGGCTCGCGTGATAGATCCTATCAAGACAAAGACCACAGACTCAGTCTTGGAGGGCGACTCGGACACGAACACACTGACGGCATAAGAATCGGCTCAACATGCACCCGTCAGCCCATGGACGGCAGACGCTGTCAAATACGAGCGAGGGTTATTTTTAGCTTCCTCCTCTTAGCGTCCAGCCCGAGCCTTTGGGAAGCGGGAATGATCAGGGTCCTCCAGCCGTCCCACACCCGCTCCTCAGTGGCTGACTTGGCGAGGCGGAGTCCGGATCCTGACCGAGGCCGTGGCCAATGGCAAGGTTTAAGAGCTGTCCTGCCCGCCGACGCTGACTCGGAGCCGATCGCAGCGGCGAACGACGGAGGACCAGTCTCCCTCTACGAAAAGACTCTGATCCCGAGTCAATGTCTAAAAACCATGGCTCGGATGATGCTGACAGGAGCCATAGGACTTCAAAGGAGTCGATCTTCAGAGACAACCATCCTCCGAATCAACGAATCATTGGTCTTGGCCATTAACATGACATCGTTCTGTCCGCTCCTGATTCCTAAAATATTCGGCATACGGCTTAGACCAAGACAACCGAATGGTCTCCCCGGTCATCATTTCTGGCGATCTTTCGGTGATGCCGCCAATTTGGAGATTCCGTTTCTTCTCTGCGGCTCTGGGTCCTCTCGTTCCAGTTGCAACTCGTAGCAGAATCGAAGCCTGCCACAAGAGGGACAACCCTTTCCCGGCACGGAGCTGAGCACGGAATCTCAGATAGGACGCAGGTATCTACTAGGTACGTAGAATGGACTCATCGACGCAGGACTCCATGTTGGGACATGGTCTGACAAAAGTGGCTGTAATACGACGGTGAATATCGGGGAGTTCAGGCGAGAGATTTTGGCTGACACGTACATACAAGATCGCATTCCCTGTGTGTAAGCCTGCGGGCAATGTCTCTTGTGCTCATCCAATGAACAACATGTTATGACACGAGTGAGATTTCGGACTTCCCCCACCTGTCGCGCGGTTTTACAAACAAAGAATTCGGAACTCATTTCTGAAACGGGGGCATTCTATTTCTAAATATCATCCTTCTTCTAGGGTAACTACCCGGTACCTTGCGTTAACTAGGTTGGAGGATTGTGCGAGGTGTACAGGTTACACCTTATACTGGCCTCTAACGAGACACGCGAACAGTCACTAACAAGGCTAAACAGATACTGTGTATATACTGAATATTTTGTACCGTGACCTTTTTCTGCCGGTAGTAAAGCCCCGGCTCGCATCCCGTTTTTGGGGAAAACTTCAAAGCCAAACACCTAGTACATAGTAGTACACCTCAACCTGTGAAGAAACTGCCCCGCAGGTGCCAAGACGTCGAGGACCGGCCTGATTCTGTGGTTAGGATAATTCACAGCCCTCATTCACGGAGCCGACATGGCATTGGAGTCAACTTGGTTAAATGACATGGAGAGTGGAACAGGACCTAGTCAAATTCAGTATCCTGACTTCGTCGCACAAAAGCACGGATTTTGATCTTTCTATTCCAGTCGGTATCTTGACACCAAATGCTTTCCAGTGCCGGACATTATCTACCATGGGTACCTACACCTACGCCCATACTGAATACAGTCCGCTTAGAAACGGCCAAACGTTGCATTCTTGCCCTTTTCCTTTTCTTTCTCCTTCCTCGCTTCCCGAAAATCCTTCATGTACCTCAACCCCGCCTCAGTTCGACGGACAATGTAGCCAAGCCCATACTTGTCCGGGTTTTGACAAATTGGACAGTTCGCTGCCACGCCGTCATCCTCATCCGGCCCCGGCTGGTACTCTCTCGCATCATAGTACGGGTCACCGTCGTCATCCTCAAACCAGACGTCTCCCCCAAGGTCCATCTCGGCCCGGTACCCGGCCAGCTGAAGCGCGTTGCAAATGGCCCGGACCATGGGAAATGTGGACATCTGGCGCCTACCAAGGTCTGTCGTAAGGTTTTCGTAATACATGGTTGTGTCGTCAAATGGGATCTCGTAGTGGCCGTCTTCCTGTGCCTTCATAGAATACTTGGGGGAATCCCTCGGGTCCCGTGACAATCGCGCCGCATTTCTTAGGGTCTCCGCGGACCAATTGCCGTTGTGCTCGCTCATGGAGTCCATACCATCAAGGCCTGTAATATCGGGAAGTTAGTTTATCATAAAAGACGCTGGGTTCCTTTGGCCCCAAGCCCAAGCCCAAGCACAACACTCGATTTAGAGTTAAACTGAAGGCATCCATTGAACTTACTATGATGTTTTGGAAGCTCCAACCCCCCGACTTCCTCCTCTCCGTGTATTGAAGTCGTCGATTCCTTGGCCGTGGTTTCTCTATGACGACCCACCAGTCCCCGAGCAGTCCAGGTGATCGAGTTTGGCGGCGGCTCTAGCTCGTCGCTTATCAGATCGGAGTCGGCTTTCTCCCATTGGCAAAAAGGCCGGCCCTTTTGAGAGCCAGGGATGGTCCAGTGTCGAGCGGTATGGATAATACTAGTCCCCATCCTTATCTGAGGCTTCGGTAATTCCACCTGCCTCCACCACCACACGGTGTGATGGATAGCGAAAGCAGTCGGGTTGTGCAAAAGAACATGCCAAAGGATACCTTCCATTCCCTGGAATCTCCATTCCGCGATGTTGTGTAACAAGATAGACCTCAGTATCCAAGTGAGGGAATCTGCTCCACCGTATCCCGCTCTGAGTGTCAAGTCTTCTCCTGAGAATAGAAGTTGGTGGATCACCGTCTTGCACCCCATCCACATGTTAACGAGATTACTTGTATCATTAAAGTAATCCCGCGGGTATTCTGCAAGATAAGACGCCCCTGCGCCTAGCTTGAGCAGAATAGATGTAACCTCAATCTCGCCGTTCACACCAGCGATAGCGAGTCCAGCGTCGGGTCCGGAAAGCGGGAAGTGTAGAATGTCAATAGCTGTCATTACGTAGTCCAAGCACCCTGAGCCGCTCGCCGCCGTGAGAAGACTCGGGTACCAGGCGGTTGGACGTCGTTTGGTTAGAATGTTCGTCGGCCAATTAGTCCAACCCCAGTGATCTTGGCTTTGAAGATATTCAACCCCGGCTCTGAACGCTTTTTCTTCAAGATGGGAAAGGCTCGCATTGTCCTCAGGCAGATCGGCGCCAGCCTTCACTAGCAATCGAGCAGCCGCAATGTTGCCGAACCCGAGCATTTTGTTGAAAGGACGGCTATTACGGCGATAGGAACCGTTAGCAAACCACGTGTACTTTTCGATCGTTATCTCAATCGGCTGGGCCTCGAGGTGCGTTCCAAACTTACTTTTTCCCGAGGTTCGGGTCACAGCCAGAATCCAAAAGGAACCGAACAACCGGCGTGTGAGAATCAACCACAGGTCCAGCAGCATACTAGAGTTTGACATGCTAATATTAGCATCTCTCACTGACAGATCTTGTGAGAAAAGGCAGCACTGACCCAGAGCAGGCTATCTCCCCACTCACACACGTCGTTAATGCATGCCGCCCCGCTCTCTATTAAGAGTTTGACACTGTTCAAATCCCCGGATTCACATGCTGTAAAGATGGGTGAGCCCCAAGGTCTTATGTTGATCGACCTCACCGCCGCGTCTAGCGTCGGAGACAGCCAGGCTCTGGATCGGATATGGATCGCAAATTCGAGCTCGACCACTCTTGGGCTGAACAGGTGGAACCAGATCGAGATCTTTGCACGGAGTTTCTTTTGGTATTGTTTCGTCTGGACCTCGGCGACCGCGCCGAGTCTGGTGATTCGTGACGAACCTGAACGCCCGCCATGAGACACTGACGACGGGGACATGAAACGGCTGTCGACGCCCCTGCCGTACGTCCAGGACTGTCGCGTCAGGACCCGGTCAGAATCCCCGGCCTGCTTCAGATCTTCGAGGTCAAACAAATCACTGCTCATCTCACGCTCTACCCTCGGGAGGTGTTGTGCAGTTGAATTTCTGGATCCGTGGTCGTGATTTCTTCCCCTTGCCCGCGCGGCCTCGGTAGCTGTACTGGCCAACTGCGGCTTGCTTGGCTAGTAACGTAATATGCCATTGGAAACCATATACGCAGCCGACAAACGCTGACCTTTAGCTCAGTCACCATCTGGAAAATAGCCTGGGTCATTGCGGCGTGTTCGTTGGAACTGTGAAGCTGCATCTGTTGGGTGGCTTGGACGGCATGGATATCTCTCCGTACCAGGGCCGAATTCTGGCAAATTGTTAGCTCGTTGGCTCGTCTGTTGACAAAATGCCGGCTATGCGTCTTACCTCTTCGACTACCTTGCGCGTGGTGTCGTGCTCAGTGGATAAGATTTGGTTGTGGCCTTGTAGGGCGGCCAGAAGCGGAGCTTGGGCGGCCATGAGTTGGCGTAGCGAAGACTGGTTTAGCGTCTGAAGTCGGCTGTTACGGCAAAGCATGTTAGTAAGTGGTATTCACGTCTTGAGCTGAGGGGGCAACTCACGTCTGGGCGATGGCGAGGCACGTGTTGAGGCTGTTCTCCATGTCCGTGGCAGCCTTGATGATTCGGTTCGCCTTTGACTTGTCCAACAGGGCCCACCGCAGCCTTGGGCCAAACGCGTGGTGGTCTCGATGGACACTTTTGAGCTGTTCAAGCTGGGCTGCTCGGCCCTCTAGCGCGGCCATGATGGTGATGCGGTGTATCGGGGGTAGCAAAGAGTCCATGTTTTCCGTCGACAAATGGGCACCACAGGCCCCGATCTGCTCGATTAAGGACTTCAATGCCTCTATCTTTGTGACAAGCTGCTGTAGCTCGTTTGGTGCTTCGGTATACGATTCCCAGAGCCCCTTTGCTGCTTTGGACGACTTGGCGCAGAGAGCGACGAGCTGGACAATCGACGCAGCTGCTCCGATTCCGGTGATTAATGGTGTTCGGGCCTGGCGGAGTGTTGTGGTGACTTGTTGAGCTGAAATCTCAAGAGAGAAATGTGAGAATCTGTGAGGGGGTGGGAGAGGGGGCACGTAGGAGTTAGGAACCCGAGAGCGGGCCGAGTGCGCCATCAAAAATCGGCTGCCTCGTCTCCGAGTGATCGGCCTGTGGACGCCTCGCTGCAGTGTTCTTCAGTTGCTGAATTCCGATTCGCCGGGTTCAACTCTGCCTCACGCTGGCTGTCGGGGGCCGGGGCGCAGCATACTGTCATATTACAAAGATAATCAACTATGGAGAGGAAAGGAAAGTACCTACCCAAGTATGGTATACAATTGTAATATATAACTTAAGAAGCTAAGCCCTAATGAAATCATGGCCGTATACAGATCTCGGGTACTCCATACGTTCGCATTACAATATACTATATATATACCCGCATTAATACTGTATTATCTCGTTGGAACAACCTAACATGTTGATCCTTCGCCACCTCTCTCCAATCCCCCCCGCCCCTTACCCCCGGCACCATCATCACTAAGTACTCAAAAAATCCAACTCAACCTCCTTCCCTTACAACGCCACTGCTCCCAAAAGCGACACCCTTCCCCCCTAGTCCGACAACCCTCGCGCCCTCAGCCTCGCAATCGACACCCCTTTTCCCTTATCTATTCACCAGCCCCTTTCCAGATCCATTCACTCACGGGAGCACACACCAATGGCCCCAATGTCGTGAAACAGCCAGCCCCCCAACCCCTTTGGCACTTTATTCCCTTGCTCCTCAACCAAAACACACCATCACAACACCATACAACATAGGTTTGCTTTGCTCTTTTCTTATACCTCAGCTAACAACCTAGTTACTAGACACCACTTACTCTTCCTCTTTCGCCAGTCACGAGCTCCACCGAGTCCCCCTCGCAGCGCATCCAGCCGAGCCAAAACGACTCGGAGCGAGATATGGCCTGCTGGCCGAGGAAGCTGAGGCAGATTTTGCCATCGCGAGCGATACTATTGGCACGAGCGCAATCAGGTTGTATCATGTGAGTTCTGGCGGGGACGGAGGTGGAGGGAGTACTAGTACTAGGTTGGTGGGGGTGAGGTATAGGGGCGAGAACGGGGAGCGGGCGGGGTGGGTTGGAATTAGGAATCAGACTGCTGCTGGTGAGGAAGGGACAGGGGTGGATGGGACGGGAGGGGAGGTTGGGGTTGGGGTGGTAGTGTTGGTCGGGATGCTGGGGAACATTGGGGAAGGAGGAGGGGATGGGGATGTGGAGGGGGCAGGGACAGGGGCGACGACGACGATTGTGGGGGGCGGGACGACGGTGGTCGGTGGGGGGAGTAAGGATGGGTCGGTGAAGGAGGGGAGGAGGAGTGGAGTGAGTGATGGGAATGAGAACGGGGTTATCTCTTTACGGGAGAGCAATTAGGAGGTTAGTTGACGATTCTCATTGTTGCTGCCATGCGTAATAAGGCGGACTGTTGGTTCTTTCCACGCCATATATACCTCACAAGGGAAATTACCTAACGACCATGATGTTTATTCTTCATTACCATCATATGCTTGCTAAGTTGCATCCAGATGAAGCCATCTCAACACTGTTCTAGGGAATCAATATTCCTTCTCCACTGCGATTCCACGCACATCAGTGCTTGACGGCTTTTTTCCGGCAGTGTGTAAACTGCTTCTCTGTCCTCCCCTTCCCGGACCTTTACTCCTACTTCTTTAGCTGTCCTTCTGCCTTTTTCTTTGTCATCCCAAGGATTTGCGTCTTTTCATTTCCGCTATGCTTGACCCCTGAAGACTTTTTCTCGGGCTCCCGCTCCTTCCGGACCTCTCTCGTTGGTATTGCCGTCGTTGAACTTGATCTATGCGTAGTGTTTGGACGATGAGCAGGGGAAGTAGGATGAAGGGAGGCGCTATTGGAGCGAGGTTTGCGCCGAACAGGCAGGTTTTGAACCGATGACGCTGCTGATCCGGCATTGGAGGGCTTTTGGCTTGTTTCTTTCAGCCATGGGTGCGCCAGAATCTGTCTTGCCGTGATGCGCTTCTGGTGATTGTAGTCGAAGATCTTGCGGAGGAGATCGGTGAAGAGCGCTGCGTCGTCCTTTCCGATGAGCTTCAAATTCCGAGCCCTGAACTCGTCCCGCTTGGCAGTATCCCAGAAGGTCGGAACAGGTAGACAAAGCCACTCTCTCCCACTGGCTGTCTTGCTAGTGCTCACAGGTCTCTCCGGCTTGCGAATCAGGCCCACCTCGGTATCGAGAGTAAACCCATTGCGTTCAGTGAAGTCGCCAAGGGTCGTATATTCGATGCCCTGTTGCAGAGGCTCATGAACGGGATAATCATCGTCGAATGGAAATGCCATCCACTCTCGGGGTAGGTTTCCCAGTACCTCGCACATCCTTGATGCTGTAGCCATTGGAGAGCTGCCCATGAAGTCCTGAAAGAGGGCCATTGGATATCTCAACTCGTACAAGATGCATCCTAGGGCCCAGACGTCGGCAGGCGGTCCATTGGTCTGGGTGAAGATGTTTTCAGGGGCCAGGTATTGGGAGGGGATGTGGGACAGCTGTGTGGGCGCATTTCTGGTAGAGAAGGCGTGGTCGAAGTCGATGATGCAGAGCCTAGTTGATAGGTAGCTTGAAGGGAGACGTCCGAGATCCACCGGTACAACTACGTATTCGGGTGCAGGTGATGGGGTCTCCGGGAAGAAGAACTCGAGAGTTTGTATCTGCGGCGGACCAAATATTTCATCGATTTGCTCCTCTGTTAGGGAATCGAGTGGATGGGCGAGGCGGATGGCAATATTGCTGGGGGTAAAGTCTAGATAGAAATGTGATGTTGAATAAAGTGGCCAACTGCGAGATTCGGCGGGGGGACAAAAGCTTACCTCCATGGCAGACTCCCAGGGCATGCATGGTGTCCAGCGCGTGGGCAAGCTGCTGCGCAAAAGCCCCAACGAAGGACGGATAGAGACGAAAATCTGCAGTATTCAAGGAGACGAGGGCTGGCCCCAGGACCGGGAAGACCTGGCAGAGATGGCGGCCATTCCTGCTGGTGTGGAAGACGCGTTCCAGTTCGAGGACGAACAGACCCGGGGACCCATTGTCTCGCTCGTAGCCGCGAAGCGGATCGACAACTTTGGTTGATTCGAACTTGGCGTCTTCGGACCAGTCGGCGGAGACGACTTTCAAGGCGACGTAGCGGCCGTGGCGCCGTTTCTCGTCAAAGACCAGCCAGACTGTTGCAAAGCCGCCATAGCCGAGTTTGTGGCCAACGATGAACCGATCGGCGACGCGGTCACCGATCTCAATGGGGCAAAAGCCGCCTGGGCCGTACTTGTATGGGTGTTCGGAATCGACCTCCCAGCAGCCCATCTTGTCTGAAATCTGTGTACCTGTAGTTGCAAAACTTTTGATTGTTGAAGTGGAGGTTTTTGTATGCAGAAAATCGCGTTGGTTTGGATTCTAGCCCGGATGGGATGATGTGTTTGTTGGTAAGGAACAAGCTGAAGGTCAAAGGGCACGGTCAGATGATGAGACGCGGGACCAGATGAATCACACTTCAGACCAGATGGTCGCCAGGTGGCCAGGTGGCCAGGTGGCCAACGTTGTTGCCCGGTTGGGTGGAATGGAGTGGCGCCCCCACCTAGGTACCTACGTACCTATAAATAGGTAGGTACTCCAGGTGCTGGTCCGTGCACCCCCGCTAACCAAGCCCCGGGCCCCTCGCGGGCCGCGGCCGAGGGTGGGTGCCCAGCCAGGGTGGCCTCAATTCAGACGACGCCAACGTCGCAGATCGACCCAAATTAGAACTATCGAACGAACCTCGCCGCCTCGAGTCGTGATGAAGCCACCAATTCGGGCCAACCGAGAGCAATGCAAAGTTTCAGAGAGAGCGGCCCTTTTGGAACGGCCTCAGCCTCCTTCGTACATGGCCAGGAGTCCGAAACCATGGGTTAACCGTCAAAGTACCTAGGTACCTAACCAGTAGGCAGGTAGTTGGTCCTGTGCGAGACTCTAGAAATGGATGCTCGGAAAGTAGTATATCAAGGGCGTGGGTTTTCTTCTTCTGACCTTCAATGCTCTCGTCTCTCAACTCGACAACCGCCCGTTTTTCTTTCTCTCGTTGCTTGTGCCTGGAGCATAAGCATACACCAACCCAACTGACCTAAAGATTCCCTCCATCCATTCATTGCTGTTTCGTCTTTTTTTTTTTTTACCTTATTCCTCGCTTTCTTAGCTTTCCCATCCTTCTTCGTCCCTTGATCCGCCATGTCGTGGTCCGGCCTCAAACACCACTCTGCGCAGACTCAGCAACGCAACCAGGAAGATGACCTGACCCCCGACAAGCTGGTTTTGGATGAGAACGGCGAGGCATATGCTGATTTGATTGTCCATGACGCCAGCGTCGTTGTCACCTTTAATCAGCCTACAGCCGAACGCATTGCCCGGTATCCCCATTAATACGAAGACGCCCTGGTCAACATTGTGAGGAGAGTGGCCGCAGAGGGCGGTTGGACCGAAGCCGAAATCACGTACGTTTCTTTTAACCTTTGGAGCGAAGCTGGCTGATCCATATATTAATTTAATTGTAGGTCAGACATCAAGAGCACGTCTACCCTAGGGTCCCATCGCCCTTCTAACCGTAGCGGACGCCCCAATGTCATTGGGACTGGACTGCAGACGACGGTTATGCCAGACGCGCCGCATATCACCGCTAGGTTGACGTCGAGCCGATTCTGGAGCGCCAATACCACCGTCCATATCAACACTTCAGTGAACCACCCCAACGTCAGGAACCCAACAAAGGCCACCGAAACGCTCAACCAGAGGTTGTATCCAAATGGATTTCCATATCGTTTACTGACAGGAGAGTTGAGCAACTTCTCGAGCGAAGTTTCCTCCCCCAAGGAGCTATACAAGAAGCTTTATGAAAAAGAGAAGAAAAAAGCCGAGAAAAAGGCCAAGAGACAGCTCCAAAAGTCGGGCAACAACTTCGACTCGGATGACGGAGCTGGTGGCGCCGGGGCGGCTGGTAAGCATCCAAAGCCCCTCTAGTAGTTGTATTCGCTAACGCTGCCATCTTGGCGACCAGGCAACCCGCCTGGCGGCTCAGGCTCCTCCGGGGCCTCGGGAGGCGCTGGCCAAGGGGGGCGGGGCGCCGCCGCGGGCAAGTCCCGCGCTACCAACCCCTTCGACATTCTCGGCGAAGAGGGTCCGACCGACAGCCAGGGGCATGCGGCATATTATGGCGGCGTCATGGTGAAGGGCAAGGCGTCGACGACGCTAGTTTCGGTCGTGCCGACTGGCATGTCCGATGGGAAGGGCGGCCTCTTTTTTTGTTGGCACTTTGGCGACAAGCAGCATAGCTGCTTCGCAACACCGCCGGCCGTGTCAAAGAAGGACCCGAGACAAGCTCGAGCTGCGAGACTGTACGACCTTGCCGTAAAGCTTTACAAGGGCGAGGTTGCACCCCTGGTCCCTCAGAGTCAGTACGAATTGCCCATTCGCGGGGCGGCCAGCGATAGCAACTACACGTACACTAGACCCGACAGCAGGGATGGCGCCGAGGGTCATGGTGCCTACCCAGCCCGACCCGACAGTAGAGGCGGCGCCGGGGGTTATGGTGCGTACCCAGCCAGACCCGACAGCCGAGGCGGCACCGACGGTTATGGCGCCCACGCCCCTCGACCCGACAGCAGGGGAAATCCGGTCGCCGGCAACCCAACGCCTCCGCCCGCCAGCAACCCAACGCCTCCGCCCGCCAGCAAGCCCGCGCCCAAGCCCGCGCCGCCGCCGCCGCCGCGCAACGTCCGGCCCGAGAAGTCGCGGGACAAGTACACGGTGCACGGGATCGACAAGGGCAGGCCCTACATCAAGGGCATTGACAAGAAGGACCCCGGCCGTCACGTTGACGTGCAGTACTCGCAAAAGGAGAAGCAGTACTATGCGAAGCCTGGCAGCGAGACGATCTGGCTCAAGGAGGTTAAATAATTACATGTCGTCGGTATGTACCCAAGGTAGCTGGGTTCTAGAAGCAACGCCCTGGGCCCGAGAGGGGGCTTTTGTAGGGGAGGAAAATACCGGAAGGATAGGCCGGATATTGGCATATTTTCTGGATTTTGTTGTCGTCTTGTATCGCGGTGGTGGTGGTGGCTTGGTGGATTTAGGGATGCGGGCGTCCCGGATTCCAGCCCTATACTGTCCAGCAGGCTGGATCACTCTTTTGTTGACAATGGCCGTAGCTATGACACATCTTGGAAGGTCAGAGCAGAGGCAGGCAGTTTATTTGCATGGCTGGATCCATACAATTACCATTTTCATACGCAGCTGGTTCATGTCCTTTTGAGTGTCCCTTGTGAGGCGGCCGCGGCCGCGCCGCCTGCTTTCTATACATTCCTCTTCATCAGCTCGATGTACCGTTCCGGCGCCTGCTCCACCTTCCATGGGCCCGGCCGGTCCCCGACACCCGTGTAGTTCATAATGGACGTTTCGGTGTGATGTGACAGGTCGTCGATCTGTTTGGACAGGAAGGCCGAGGTCTCGGGCCCATCGAAGTAGACGGTAGCCCGCCCGTAGACCTGCACGGCGGCGTAGTTCCACGTCGGCACCACCTTGGCCGTCGTCGGCTTGGTCTCGACGTAGAACCTGGGCGTGACGTAGTGCTGCACGTTGGCAGTGAAGATCACCGGCACCTCCTGCTCGAGCACGTTGCTGCCCGAAGCGGGTTTGTCCGGCCGCTTCAAGGCATCGACCACGGCCTTGCTCTGGGGGTTCTGCCGCGCGAGATGGCCGCGCAACCTGCCCAGTTCCGTCTCGCCGGACTCGTCGTCGACGTCCAGCAAGAAGGGTATGTGACTAGCCTGGAGGAATGCGTGCTCGTCCGAGGAAACGCCCGTTATCAGCATGCCAAGGGGGTTGTCCCGGACGAGCTGGCGCAGGACGGGAATGCTCGACTCGGCATGCACACCACGGACATGCATCCTGGAATACTTGAAATAAATGCCGGGATGGATGGCAAAAGCTCGCCGTGTACAACACTGTCCTCGTCGAGGGTAAAAAAGACAATCCTCGATGACCTCTTATAATCTGGCCGGTCATGACTCACGACTCATGACTCCTCAAGGCCGCCTTACCTCGGGCTTACTTATTAAAGGACGCCTCTGAATCTACATAGGGCCCCTGCTACCTATTACCTAATGAATGTCTTTTCACACGTGGATCCACACCCAGGTACTTTTCCGCTCTTTTACTGAGAAAATTCAAAATTCTCGCCAACAATCCGGCAGGTGACATTTTTGCAGACAAAAATAAGCCAAATTGATCACAAATCGAGATTCCGCACCATTCCGGCCTATCCGATAAGTTATAACCGAACACGCTCTGTGCAGGCTGAGTCATGGTCAAGATGTCCAAGATGTCGGATGCCACCGTGACGATCCGGAAAGCATGTGCGGCCGACGCCCAAAGCATCACCAAGCTCGGCGCCGATGTCTTCACCAGCAGCTTTGGCCATTCCGTCCAGCCGCACGAACTCCAGGCCTATCTGGACAGCGCCTATAGCCTCGAGGCCATAACGCAGGACCTCGCCGATCCCTTAAAGGACACCATCGCCGCCGTTGGCCTGAACGGCGAGCTCTTCGGCTTTGCTCTTGTGACCCGTGGCAGCAGCGAGCCCTGCGTTTCCCATCTCGAGGACAAAATCGAGCTGCAACGCATTTACGTCGACTCAGCGGCGCACGGGATGGGGATCGGTGGTTTGCTGTCGCGAGCAGCGGACGAGCTGGCACGGCAGAAGGGTTTTCGGAACATGTGGTTGGGGGTCTGGGAGGAGAACCACAATGCCCAAAAGGCGTACGAGCGGTGGGGATATAAGCAGGTGGGCAAACATGACTTTGTCATTGGAACGGTGGTCCAGACGGATTATATCATGGCAAAGACCCTGTGAAGTAATGCGCATTGGGGCGACGACTTTACAGTTTACAATGATTCGCCACCATCTTTTGCTGCATCTGGTGCATCTGTATGCTTCCAGTGTCGTTTCAGCCAGAGACTCCTCCTGAAGACCCTCGAAAATGACATGACATGGTTTAGGGAAGTAGGACCAGATCATCATATGTAACAACAAAGTGATCAACATTAAAAACGGCTACCACTACTATACAGCATGGGCAGGGAGCTGCTCAACCGAGTGCCCCCTACTCGAGTCGCCATGCCCACGATCCAAGGACCGGCGGGCCGCTAGAGACTTGGTCGACGTGTTCCTGCTGATATCCGGCAAGTCGATACACGTCTCATCATCAAACATCTCCTTCCCCCCCCGCCGGGAGAAGCGCTGGTCGGGGCGGAAATCGCCCTTCTGACTCCGGAAGGTCGAAGTAGGGTCGGCGCCCGTGCGGCTGCCGCCGGCGCCGGTGCCACCACCATGTCTATAATAGCCCGACCGCTGGCCCGACCGGTTCTCGGTCAGCGACACGCCCATGGCGCCCAAGCACCGCTGGAAGATGCCCTTCATGGCCGGCACGCAGGCCGCCAGGACGCCCAGCAGCTGCTCCAGCACGGTCCAGGTGCAGATGGACACGCCCATGGCCCAAAAGTCCTCGGCCGTGGCCGGGTCGCCCCAGTCCTTGACAATGACCGTCTTGACGATGCTCGACACGCTGGCGAACAGGCCCATGCCCATGAGCACGCACACAAAGACGCGCTCGCGCAGGGGGCGGTTCAGCTTGCGCAGGAACGTGGCCGGCGCCAGCGACAGCAGCACGTCGGTGCAGATGTTGACCGAGCTGCCCAGGTTCGAGACGGCCCGCATGACCTCGTACGACACGCACGAGGCGCCGGGCAGGAACGGGTTCCACGCCGCCTCGAGCGGCCGGCAGGCGATGACGAGGTTGAAGAGCGTGTTGCCGATGCCGTAGACGACCTGGACGGCCATGATGGTGTACAAAAAGATGCGCCAGCCGCGCTCCTTGCCCTGGATGCGCAGCAGCGTGAGGGCGATGGACAGCTTGATGCACGTCATGGACAGGCCCCACACGCTGATGGCCAGCCACGAGTTCTTGCCGGCCAGCGTGGATTGTTCGAACGAGATGAGGCCTGCCTTGGGGACCATCATGGGTAGGAGCATGGACCAGTCGGCGATGGTGAGGATCTGTTGAAAGGTGGGGGGCGGCTTGGTTAGTTCAAGACTTGGGGATGGGTCGAAAAAGGGGGGGGAAAGGGGCGGAAAAGGGGCGATGGAAAAGGGGGCCAATGAAACGGGGGCTGATGGTAACGGCGGCAATAGGACAAGTAAAGGGGCCAAAGAAACTTACGAAGCCCGCTACAATAAAGTAGTCATCCAGTCCGACCTTCCATACCGGCCTCACCCGCTGGTAGATGCGGGTTGTAAAGGTGATAATGCATAGCAACAAGAGCACCGAGGTGGCGCCAATGTGTATCTGAGCAAGGTAGGCGGCTCGTTCCGAGACGGGCATGCCCAGTAAGGGCTCCGTCCCGTTGCCCGACCCCCCGGTAATAGCTGATCCGGAGCCTCCGGTCACGGCCGGGTCCGGCGCCGAGGTGGCGGACGACATTGCTTGGTGTTGTGGAGCTCTAGACGTTGAACGCAAGACAAGCGGGGTTGTGGATGCGGATCTGGGGTATGGGGTTAACGGTTGCTTTATGGAACTGGAGGTACTGGTTCCGAGAGGACGGGCCCTTGACTGCTCATCGGCGTGTCGTGATCCATTGCAACGTCCTCTCCCAGGGACGCAGGGGTTGCCCCCCCAGCCTTACCCTCCGTTGACAGAATAGCCGAGTCGAGTCTCCAGTGTTCTGCCTGTGTTTCGCGCCAACAAAGCGAGATTTCCCAAGTTTCGCGCGAGGTCTGATCCCCCGGCTTCAACCCTTCAGGGCACTGTTCCCGTACCCAGGTTGTGAGCCGCCGCTGTACAGTTGTACCCCATTCGACCATGCGTGCGGCATGTCTGGCTCGGGTGCAGCAGCGCACGGCCGCGGCCTGTCAAACTGTATAATCTGTACCGTAGTCTGAGTCTCTTGGAATCTCGCCAGCGAGTGGCGGGAGCTGTGACCTCTCGTTTGTGCGGCCGGGTCCAAAATCCAGGATCCCGTCCCGTCCTCGACCAGGCCGCAGGGGGTCGGTTCGCTTGGCTGTTGGCACCAACTGCAGCCACCGCAGCCCACTGCAGCCGTCGCTTGTGTTCCGCGTCGTGCTAGTGCTTATAGCCTTATTATCGTTACCGAACCGACAGGGGCCGCCGCGATGCCGTTTACTGCAAGAGGGAACTTTGGGGCAGACACGGCCCGTGACGGACGCTGTCGAGACCCGCGCTATGTGGCAGCCATGAGGCCCATAACGCTGCCGGTAGATGACGGCTCAACTATTGCGCGCAAGAGAGCAATCTAAGCCGCGCCCGCGGATTCGCGACGGCAGTTTCTCGATATGAACTCTGAAGCAACGAAACCGATTCGACGCATACTTCACTCCTGCGTCCTCGCCAACGGCACCCACACAAACGCCTTGACTCCCACAAAAGGGCCCCAGCGCGCGCCGTTGCAAATAGAGTTGTGCCCGCGATTCCCATCTAGGCATCGCGTGCAGCGCTGCGATGAACGTGCACTGCAGCCCAACCATGAACCCTCCCCCCTGGCTCCTTGTTTGACATGCCGATTTATGCTTTTCATCTCATCGAACTGACCCCGGATCCCAGTTGACACGCAGATCGATCTGGGGCGAGCCTAGTGCAGTATCGAGTTCGCAGATCACTTTTGGGTATTTCGCGTTTAAATGCTGATTTTTGCCAATCCTATCAGGGGCCTCCTTGCTGGAGATCTGCTCCTCGCGATCGGATCAGACTAAATGGATACCACGCTGCATTCCAGAAGAAGAACGGGCGCCCATCATGGAAGAAAGGACGGCACCCCTGGCTCGCCGTCCCCCCCGCCCTTGTCAACCCCTGCCGCCAAACACCGGCACCGGCGGACAGCAACGCCACAACCAAGCCTCCTTCACCTGAGCACACCGCAAGAAGGAGGAGAATGAGGACACGGACCCCGAATTCATGTACGCTTTGAACGAAGCGTTAATATACAATCTTCACCGAGTTCTCGTCGACGACTAGGAGAACAGGATAACGCGGGAACACACGGGATGAGAATCGTGATGAGAATCTCAACCAACCTCTGGCTCACTCAGGCTCGCTCACGACCTGCCTCTTCGTACTTTACAGTATTTGTTTTGGGGTTAGCGCCGAAACAGGACGGACGGCAAACCGCATCGGCTCAGCTCGCCTCCTCCTCTTGGCTCTGCGTCCCGACCCCTCGGCCGTGCCAATGCCCCCTCCCTCTCACCTTTCCTCGTTTAGGCTCAAGCCCCGGCACACCGAGACGGTCTGTGCTCCTCCAGCTTCGCGCCTCCTTCTTCTCGTTTACACTAACTACACTTGTGTTTAGTGAGGTGACGCTTTTGGGCTTCATACGCGACGGCTTGTTGCCGCTGTCTCCGGTCCGTTAAACCTCCCGCTAGGGCCGAAGCTAACGACGCATCTTCTCGGACCTTTCCTGCGGCATGGCCGGAGAATTAGGAGGATTGCTCGGGGGGGTTGAAAGCCCGTTCTTGGCGGTCTAGGCCCAGGCAAATTCGCGCGGCTTGTTGGTCCTTGTTGTCGCCAGCTTGGTTCGTCTTCTCTTTTAAAGAACTAATTTCCGATTTCAGGTAACATACCCCCGTCTCAACGCAACGCTGGGCGGTAGTTCTCGTTCACATTAAAGAAGGTGTTGGAACATCTACGCCAGAGTAAGGTCCTCGCAGGAGGACGCGGCGGAGGA
>MU856920.1:0-113643 GCA_033296705.1 Chaetomidium leptoderma | reverse complement strand
ATGGAGCGGGCGCCATCTTGGTATCAATCGAAGCCTGGGGACCGAGGCCGTAAGGCGCGGGTGGCTTGCTGCAACGCCCTGCAAAAATGGGTGGGTTGGCCAGCTAGATTGATTGGATGGCGGGGGGGGGGACCCCACAGGTCTAACGGATTAGCAAAAGAGGTCTAACCGATTAACTTTTCCGTCAATAACTACTCTGACTGCATGACGGGGGCGGACTCCTCCAAGCTCTTGGTGTGCTGACCGAAGGGCGACGATCGGGTCACGGGGGATGGCCGTTCAAATTGGGAAGGCTACGCACCGTCGCGTTTATCGGCCACTCAGCTGCAGTCATCCTAAGCCCTACGGGGTCCGACGTCGCACGACAGGCCCAGGCCTTTCTCGAATTGGACAAACGATGAATTCCCTTTCTCGACCCCAACAACCATGAGTGAACCAACCATGTCACACGTACGTCCCTTCTCGCATTAGGGCTCGATGCGAGTTGATAAATCCCTCGGTGTACGAAGAACCGTGCAGCAAACCTGCACTCGCAATCTCGGCAGGGCTGGTGGGGACGAGAAATCGGCGTCGGCTGATACGGAAGGTGTCCGTCCCCCCTCATCAAGAATTTAAGAACGTAAATTCTTGAAGGACTGACTGGGGACGCTCGCGCGCCTGTGCGCACGGAGCTCTCCGCGCCATCCTGGTTTGATGCGGCCAATGGTCGACACGCGGCAACAGGCGAGTCACTGCCGTCTGCTCGTCGAATCAGAACGTCTCCAAGTTTCCAGGTTGCGAGATTAGCACGGCAGGGGCAAGGGCCGGAGAGGCCCAGCTAACTCTGTTCAGACCTCCCCTACGTCTCCCCGAGACCAACGGCTTAGCGGGCGATCCAACGGCCACGGGGAGAAGATCTGAAGTTGCCTTCAAAAACCACTTGGCGACGTCAAGGTGTCGACCCCATGCTCGCTCATCGCGAGCAATGACAACCCCCCATGGCGGTGTAGTCCACAGACGGGCGGGCCACAGAATGCATTGCAACTTGCTTATTTGCTTGCTTGCATCATGGCGAGATCCCGAGGGGTCGCATCTGCGGCCATCGTCTGCGTGTCCGCCTGCCTGCCTGCCTGCCTGCCCGCGTCACACCGAGGCCCGCTGTTATGGTTCCTACGGCCCCCAAGACTTAATCCCGCGCTCGTCGTCAGACGACGTTCGGCATGTCCGCAACGACCAAAAAGCGGGCGGGCGCCATGCAACGCCTTTGGTCTTCGGCCTTCTTGCTCGGGGTACTACTGCTCCATCCTTGGGGGCCGGGCGTCGCCGCGTCGCCGACCACACTCTAATGATGCCAGTTTTGATTAAGGTGTGGCCCGCAAGAAAGGAGGCCAGACAGCAGCGATTGGCCAGACAGCCGCCTGCCACTCTCGAGGTTGCATGCACGCGACCACACGGGCTGGTGGAAGGAATCCCGAAAACCATCCCCGATGCATCGGGGATCTCGAAACTGCTCGCATCCGGTTAGGACGTGCATCACCATCAACTCTTTGGCCGAAACACACAAAGTATCATCACGGTTCCCTGGGCCGGCCCCGAACAGCGTCAGCAGTTGGGGACTTGTTGCGCGGCCAATACAGGATTTAGCCTGACACCTACCTCACCAGCGCGCGGTATCATTGCCAGGGCTAGGCAGCGGACCACGGAAGGATTGTGCATGCTGCTCGAACTCGCCTTGCTGGTTTGCCAGAGCACATAATTACGACGCACTAAAGTTACAACAGGTAACCGATCGTCACATGGGCCCGCCCCCCCTAATCATGCGATCCAGGAAACACCCGTTCCCACTGCATGCCGCCCCGGCGCAGTACCACCTTTAATCAAGGGAGTTTTATTTTAATTCTCCGGCAAGTTCTGAAATGATGGTTCAAATCCTCCGACAGCAGCAGCAACCAACAACCCCCCGTGGCGTTGCCGTGACCCGTCGTCGGCAGTTGTCAAGTCCCGCAACAACGGGTCGCATCGCATCGCGTGGCTTGAGAGGCGATGGGTGGATGAGCGGACGCAGCTAGCCGCCGCCGCGAACCTGCTGTGCCGCCTAGTTACCGACCTGGCGGGGAAAGACACACACACACGCACGTGGCGATTGTTGGGCCGTTTTCGTCGTCGGCAGATGGACTCTGTGTGGGGGGGGGGGTAGGGATAACTCAACCGCTTTTTGCCCATCAAATGCTAGAGAGCAATGAAAGACAACTAGGTAGCTAACTGCCCTGGCCGCCCGCCCCGGAGTGGGACTCTTGGGTTGGAAGAAGTTCCAGACAGGACAAGAAACCGCCAAGGTGAGAGAGAGAGAGAGGTGCTTCTCGCTCCGGGCCCGGCCCCGACATTTCGGGACCGGTGGTGTTGGTGTTGGCATCCATGTCTGCCACGCACGGTCATCCTCCGCGCAGGATAAGATCGACCTTGTCAAATTTGATGGGGAGGGGGGGGAGAGAGACCCCGGCAACCCGGGGTAAAAAAGACCGCGCGGATCGGCGACCCGTGAGCCTCCTGGCTGGCTGACAAGTGGAATTTCGACGGCAGCCAGACCAGGGTCAAGGTTCAAGGGGTGGGGGAGTCAGATGCATTTATTTGGAAGAGCAACTCCTGGGGAGTTCCCCGACCACCCGACCATACCCCCAGTCACTAGCGGCTCGGCGCTCCACAAGTACCCACAAATCGATTGGCTATGTAAGGTCAAGATTTGAGTAGGCATTGATTTATTCGCGATTTATTCACGAATGGTTCTATAAACGATCCTTGATAATCTAAAAGCCTTTTACTTATACTAAAAATCTAGGTTAATTATAAAGATTTATTTAGAGTTAAATATACCTAATACTATCGAAAAACCCTATTTCTACTTAGTTATAACTATCGAAACTTAGATTATAAACCTCTAAATACCTTGTAAACTATTCCTAAATAAATCACGAATCAATCACTAGAATATGTGGGGCGCCCAGACGCTAGTGACTAGGGGTATGGTCGGGTCATGTAGGGACCCACTCCTAGGTAATCTTACGGTTACCAAGGTTCCAAGAAGGAGAAGGGGGAGTGCTGCGAATAAACACCTTAACTAATGCAGGGTGAGTCTCACCAGGTTTAATAAACTCAGTAACCCCCCCCCTGCTGACCTCTCAAAAAAGTTCACTTGGTTTTTGGAAACATGGCAGAAAGTTCCAAATCCATGTCTTTCTTTCCACCCCCCCTGCCCTGCCCTGATGGGATCGAACTAAGCTTCTGACACGAGGACGGCAGTCAAGCAAGCGCCTGCGAGCTGGGGGCGGAGGACCCCCCCCCTTCTGTCTTTTCCTGACCTTGACCTTGACCCTTGACCTTGCTGACCCCTCACTTTGACAGAGCACTCCCTGCTGGACAGATAGATCGACCTGGCGCTTGCTTATCTACCCTGAAACAATAGCGTATAACTAGTTACAAAAATACGCGGGAGCAGGGGGGGGGGGGAGGATGGGCTGGTGCCCCGACCGACCTTCTGTAGGTTGTCAGTATTACCCCCTCCCGAAATGCGGGCAATGATCGGCTTGGAACGATGTGTCCAGACCGGGCGCCGGGCTTCGGATCTTGTGTCTCTCGGTTCTTTTTTTCTTGCTTTAGACTATTCTAGTTTGGTTAGTTGGCCCCGTCCGCCCTTTTCAGGACAGACGGGGGGGGGCCTCCCTCGCATTCGTCCGTCAAATCGCTCTTCTTAAGTCCGAGTTTGAGAGAGAGAGGACCGGAGCTTGGATTCCAGGACTAGGCACTGGCTACCTCCGTCTCGGGAATAAGTAGTCTGAGTCTTACCCGAGTCCGGAGATGTCGTTTATGAATCCAATGACGAGCATGCGTAGGTCTGTCTGTCTGTTGTTTTTGTCATCTCACGGCAGTTGGGGGATTGCGTGACTGCCTGTCCTGTCCTGTTCTGTCCTGTTTTGGTGACTTTCCTGTCCTGTTCTGGTGGCTTTCGAGTTTATCTGGGTAGGAGCCAAGTATGGATGACGTGGGGGCCGCGTTTCCGTGTTAGCATCATCTCGACTTCAAGTCATTGGTGAGACGCGCGTCAGGTCATGTCTGGTTCTTTCGCGCTGTGCAGGGGTGGGTTGAGAGGCTTTTTTTCCGTCTCTCTGTCCGCCTCTGTCCTCGTCACTGTTCCCCTTCTGGTTCGTTCCAGGTTTTCTTTTTTGTTTTTGGGAGACTATTCGTTGCTTATCTTCCACCCTATTGTAACAACCCCTCGGCGTCACCCACCCACCTAAAGCCAGCAATATCCTCTCCACAGCACTCACATCCGCCACCGACACCGACACCGTCCCCCCCCCCTTCGTACCATCCGCATTTGTCCTCACAGGTGCGCCGCTCATGCCTTCCTCGGGCGCTATCCCACCTTGTTACATGGGAAACCGGGATCTCGGCGGTCCGCGTTGTCTATGGCGAGCCAGTTGGCGTATGCCTCGGCAGGGCCGCAGACGGGGATCCTGACGTAGCCCGGCGTCGTGATGTCAATGTTGACAAGGTCGTTCACAGTGGGACGGTTGCTGATCTTGGCCACGCCCGCGCCGTTTTTGCGGCCATTGTGCTCGTACGTTCTGACGGCTCTGTGGCCCCAACACAATCGCGAAAAGCCGCCTTGGTTAGCTTCTGGTCACAAACTATACATAAAAAAAGAAAGGGGGCGGATGGGACGGTGTTGAGCCAAAAAGATTCAACAGAAACGAGGCTTACCCGATAATCAGGTCCCGGTGGGTGATATGACCATACTGCGTGGTGCCCAGTTTGTGCAATCCGGGCAGGATCGTGAACTTCTGGTCGTAGGAGTCCCAGTCCGGTGTGCAAGTGAGATCGCCGCATCCGACCTGGTCGCGCTCTCTGGCCGGTCCCTTGTTGGCGTGGACAAGATAGTAGAGTTTGTTGTTGTAGCAGGTCCATGTCGCGTGAGCAGTGTCGGCGTCCATGTACTTTGGCGTGACGGGGTCGATGTGGTCGCACGTATAACCAGAGTCCATGACGAAGGCCCCAAGTGCCGGGACAGTCCAGATGGCAGGGATGGTGTAGGAATAAAAGGCCTTTATCACCAACGCCTCCATCTCAGCGTTTGTGTATTCATCGGGAATGGCATGGCCGGTGGCGTTTCCGGGGGTCAGCTTGCCGTTCGAGATCAACTGCGTTAAGAGTCGGATAGATTCCTCTTCGCCACTGAATAGCCTTTTAACAGCGAGTTCGGTGACGTTCGACCATGCCCACACCGCCTGGCCCATGTAGGCTGAGAACTCATCGGACTTTTCTAATGTCCATCCTTTTCTACGCGCCGAGTGTTAGCAGAAGACTGGACACCAACCGGGTTGGCATATCAAAGAGAGGAAAGAAGCCGCCGGGAAGATGCCAACGAAGATATATACTACGTACATGCTAGGGTTGTCGGGGCCCAAATCCTTCAATGTTGAGATAGTTGCTGAGATGCCAGCATACGTAGTTTATTTTAGAATGTCGAGTCCCTCGGGATGTCTAGCAAAGAAAGGCTGCGATTTGAGGACTTGAAGGACGTCAGCGAGGTAAGGGATATGGGCAAACACAATGATGTGCCAGCCACCAGGGTTGGCGCGGCGGGTCAGCTCACATGAGTTAAAAACAGGTCCAGTGATCATGACTGCGCCGAGGCTGATCGTGTTTATGAGAATTTGGTAGGCGAGGTCATCTTGTGCCTGGGGCAGGGGGGCGAAGTCGGTCTCGAAGGCTTTGAATCCGGAGAAAATGATGGATCTTGCTGAATCAATAGCGCTGTGGAAATTCTTGAACGTCTATAGAAAAAAAGATGTCTGTATTAGACGGTGCAAAGGGTATCGGGGTGCGGCCGGGCCGAAGTAGTATGAATAGGTGGAATAGGGGGAAAACGGCACTTTGAACTTCGAAGCAGTAAAAAACCAGTCCGTACCTGATGAATCGATACCAAGGCATCCATGATGAAATGCGCTGCCGGTCCAGAACCTTTGTGCGCAAAGCACTCGCCTGTGTGGTCACAGTTGGTCTCTTCGACGAGTGTTTGGCATCTCGTGCCCTCTATGCCGCGGTAAGTATCCCACATGGACTCGCTAAATGAAATGGATCCGCTGTGGTAGGTCCTCCAAACATCCAAGGCATCATTCCAGGCGTCGTCGCAATCGAGCATGCTCCATCTTGCCTCGGGCGTAAAGTCAAACTGGCCCTCGACGGCCGGGTCGTCGCATTGGAGGGTTGTCCAGTTCCCATGCCGATCTCCGTTGATGTAGAGATCAACACCAAGCGAGATTAGCGGGTCGGCCGCGGCGAGGAAGGCGAGGAAGGCAAAACAAAGAGACGCTCTGGCGAGGGCCCCGGGCCAGCTGAAGCCCACCATGGTGACTGGAGTGCGTGGGTTGACTGGGCGAGGGCAACATGAAGAATCCGCGACGGAAGTGGTGGCAATGGGGATCGGTGGAAATCGCAATACTGCAGCGTGGAGGTATTTCCTCTCGTTAATGCCGGCTAAACACAAATCAACCCATGTCTTCCTCCTGGGCGGATAAGGCTGTCGGTGCGGTCACATCGTGAACGATGCGGGGGGGGGGGGCTGTTGGTTCAAGGTTGCAATATTGGCAGGTGGTAGGTTCACTAATAATAGTAATGCACATCTGGAACCAACTGCATGTAATCTAATGCTAGTGCAGAGCAAACAGGAGACCCGCCAGCAGGGGTCCAAGAAGCATCCCCATCGCATCCCGCGCCGAGACCCCGGAGCCCAAACTCTTCTCGCTCGTCTGCCCCGGCGGCGGACAACCGCTCGTCAGGACGGGAGGTGAAGTGGCGCAGGCGGATGCCGTCAGCTCGGCCGAAATGCTCGATGCCGCTGCCTTGTCGACTCTGGCTGCGCAGGGGTTTGCGGGGGGTGGCGAGGCTGCGACGATGGCGCAGACATCGCGAGGCTGGGTAGACAGACCGCTAGATCGTATGGGCGACGTCCCTGTGATTTCGAAAGTGGCGTTGTATTCTGGGCAGATGTCCAAATCGGCGGCAAAATCAGGCTGTTGAGCGCCTGGTTCGATGGTGAAGAAAAAGTCGCCTTTGATGGAGGCCGCCGTGAGCCCGTTGAAATCTTCCTCGGCGGGATCCGAACAGTTGTTGTAATAAGAGGACCACCCCAGCGAGTACGTGCCTGTGGGCGCGGTTTCGTTCAACCACCCAGTCCACAGATTAATGTAGTAGGGATGCGACGAGTTGGTGTTAGGGAGGGTAATAAAGTCGTAAGCAACCCGGTATTCACCGACCCGAACCACGGACCAATAAAGCTGAATGAGAGTTGACGGCCAGGCGGTAGCCAAGTTCTGCACGGCAAAAACAATGGGAAATACTGGCGCGGGTGCATGTGTCATTCCGGGGGAAGATGACATCAAACTCGACCGTCGCCGGATAAGCCACGGTGCTCTCCGCTGACGTTGGCTTTAGGGCCCACGAGAGGGCCCATAGGAACGTAATGAAAAGGACCATAGCAACGGGCTGGCCGTGGTCGATTTCTTTGTCAGGTCGACTCGTCGAGGCAACGCCGCTGGAAGGCGCAAGGGAAGGATGAAAGAGGGAACAAATAATGCGTGGGCACAATCCAGACCCAACAAAGTAAGTCTCTTACATATACTAGCTGAAGAGAGAACCAACGTGCCGCGACGTGACATCGGCGCTCTCGGGTCGGGCCGGGGAACATCTTGTGCAACCCCGGCCCTCGCCCTCCCCGCAAACCATCCAATCACTTGCCCAGCTCTCTACAGCCTGCTGCTGCTTTCGGTTAACTTGATCCTCTCACCATCCCTCCGCTCTCCGCAGTGCGTCTCCCACAGTACACGAACTGTGGGAATACTCTTCCAGACCCTAACGGGAAATTGAGCATCTCATTGGGGACCAGGATTTCCCCCCCAATCTCGGTTAAATTTGATGGCCTTAGTTCAGAGGCGAGGCGAGGCAATTTCACGTAAAAGAGTTGCAATATTGAAGCGCTAAAGCCAACCACCCGTCGGTGGACTTGGAGTGATCACGGGTATTCGGCACTCGCTCCAAGAACTAGCGGGTAGTTACCAAGAGCTATTTCGAAAACGGAGGGGCACTTGTGTAATACTCCCTATCTTGTTTAAGAAACAGCGTGAATCCAGAACTTAACAACTCCCTCGCCAATGTTATGTACCGTATAAACCACAGTCGATTCTTCAACAGTGGCTCTTATCTGTCAAGCCTCGTCACAGCTTTCATCACGATCTCTTCAGCCCCAGTTGCCCTTTGAATCTCATTGACTCGATGCCCTCGTCGACGGTCATGTGCAGCCTGCCGGGCTGGCGGCGATGATGCCGCCTATCGAGGAACCAACCTAGCTGCTATGCGGTCTAAAAACTAAGTCGTGTACGACTGAGGGAAAGAAATGAAGGGGGGACCAGATCGTAACTGTCTGTTGAATCATCTGGCTCTCGGTCCTTCTCTCAGCTGAACCTCCCACGGCTAACACTTGGGCTCCGCCACCGCCATCTCATTTGCAACCTGCGGCAAACTCTCATGTTCCTATGAACCATGGTCGTATGTACAAGGAGGTGAGCCGACTATACACACAGTGATGTCTCGGAAGTTAACTGGGAACGAGGTAGAGTTGAGTTTGATTTTTGTCTTGGTTCCTCTCTGGGAATTGGCTGGGCTTACTTACAGTCTCGGACTCATGACCTGACGAGATGTGTCGTGGAACCGTACCCCTAGAATCATTGGTAGTGCCGTGGCCGTGTCCGGCCTGTCCTCTTTCATCCCAACTCTCTCACAACTCCCCGGCCCACATCTACACTGTGTCCCCCAACCAGACTTGATAATCCCAAAAAACAACTCCTCTAGCTATAGAACCGGCCCGAGGAGAAGGAGTGGTGCAGCGGTAACCGCAAGAGCGGGTTCTTCTGGAACCAAGAAATGTGGATCGTGCGTAAGTCAGGCCACGCCTTCGACTCGTTGTTTTGCCAAATTTTTATAGTTTTTCTTCCTTCCTTTTAGTAACATGTTATTTCCACAAGCCTGCGAGTCAACGGCTCGTCGAGAATGTATAAACCGAAGTCACACCACCCCCTCCGTCACAGATCAAAATAGGGAGATGTGCTGGGGGTCGTATTTAGGTTTTACAATGAATGTTACATTGGAAGTGTATGCCGACCAGGTCCCCCACCATATCCGTAGATCAGACATATTCCCGCACTCAAAACCGCCGCCCCCAGGACTCCCCCGCTTAGCCCTCACAGCGGCGTATTCTTGGCCTGCGTCCAGAAATTATCCATCTTCCTGTGGATGAGGAACTCGCGCGCCTCCCCGTCCGTCTCGCACACCTTGCTCCCCCACTTCTTGAACGCGGGCGCCTTGCTCTCGCCCTCAAACACCAGCACGCACTTGTTCGCCGACAAGTCCTTGAGCTGTCCGTTCTCGTCCTCGCCCTTGAGCCAGTCCCTCGCGCCCTGGCCCCCGCTCGCCGCCGCCGCCGCCGCCGCAACCGCGAGGGCAGCGGCATCCTTCTCGCGCGAGGGCAGCGACTCGGTCCAGTCGATGCGGCGGAGCATGAGCTTCTTGTAGCTGTTGATGCTGTGCTCGCCGCCCTCGACGATGACGAGGTTGAACTTGGGGTGCATGATGCACACGCCGCTGAGGCCGTTCTGCGTGGCGTTGATGCCGATCTTGTAGCGGTGCTGCCCGTTGGCGAGGCTGCCAATCTTGAACACCAGCATGTGGTTGCCCTTGGCCGCGTCCTTGGCCTGGTTCGCCGCGAACTTTTCGTGCCGGTCCTCCTTGCTGAGCTTGCGCTCCTCGTTGGCCTGCATGTGCGTTTCGAAGCGCGCCGCGATCTCGCGGTTGACGCGCGCCTCGACGGCCGTCGGGTCCTTGACGGCCTCCTCGCCGAGGACGCGCATCAGGTTGGATTTCTTGACCTTGGGCGGCGCGGCCGGCTCGAGGCCCAGCCTGATCTTGGCTTGTTTCTCCTTGAGTTCCATCATCCGCCGTTGCCGCCGGAGCTTCTGCTGCTCCTTGGGCGTCAGGTACATGGGCTTGGGTTCTGGAGCCAGCTTGTCTTGTGGCGGCTCAATGGCGACGGGATGCTGGATGTACAGCGTAACGATGCTGTCTGGTGTCGTGATCTTGAGAGACTGCGGAATATTGCTGTAGTCCTTCCCGTCAATAAGTCCCTCATCCCACCACTCCAAGTCGGGGGGCGCTTCGACCACAAACGCCTTCTCGACAGCCCGGTCCTCCTCCAAGCCTGCCTTGCGAGCCTGGTCCGCGATCCGCTTCTTCATCTCCTCGAGCGCCGCCTGTCTCCGCAACGCGTTGGCCTGCTGAATGTATTTTCCCTTCTGGTTGAAGACGAGCTGTCTTGACTCCCTCGCCCTGCCCGTGGGCGCATTGCTCGTATCGAGGTATGGATTCGTTCGGGGGCCATCATGTGTCGTCGTCGAGAAGCCAAGCGGCTTCCCCTTGGCCTTCGTAGCATCATGAGTAGAGCGCTGGCCTAGGGATGCTCTGAGGGAGTCGCTCGGTTTGATTGGGGCATTGAGGTCGGCGAGGGCGGGGTGGAGAGGCGTGTTGAGTCCGCCCTTTGCCTTTGCGCCGCCAACCGCAGCGGCGACACGAGCCTTGAGGGCAGCCATCCGGTCGGCCGCCGACTCGGGCTTTTGAATCCTCGATGCAGAATCATGGCGAGGACCGAGCCCGCCGAGCTGCTGGTTCCGGTCCATGGTCAAAGCATGCGGTGGCTTCGCGATGAGGTGTGCCAAAAATCGTCAAAACAAAAGGAGACGACAATCCGAGGTAGTCGTTATTCGCGGTGTACCGAAAGAGGCTGCGCGATCTGGTTTACAAGCTATGAGTTTGATGGCGGTGGCAAAAGATGAATCGGTCGGGGGGTTTCGAAGTCGTGTGAGGTCTCGAAGCGGATGACGCGCCAACAAAAAGCCCAGGTTGTTGATGCAAGATTATTAACGAGGCTCGGCGGCGAGGAAGCAACTGCTTGGCTTTCGGCGTCTGCCAAGCCAAGCCCAGTCTCACCTGAGGCTGTGTCGCCCCACACCTCTAGTTAGTGGGGTTCTGCCCAGCCCGACCGCCAAAAAATATTCTCGCTGAGGCTTCGTCTCCAATTCCCCGCCAATCACCGACTCGAAAGGCTGCGATTTCGAGGAAGAAGCGTTTGCTGCGACCGCGATTCGACCTCGCAACCCGCCCCAGAGTCAACAATTCCTCAGCCGCGACAGAGATACTGCCATGCGGGATTGCTAGGCTGATCACCCTCCGCTTGCCCAGCATGAATATCTCACAGCCTGTGGCGTCGTCGCTGGAAAGCGTTGAGTTCACATTTCTCACGGCCGCCGAAATCCGGTCCATCTCTGTCAAGCGCGTCGAAAACGACAGCACCTTTGACAGCCTCCTCAACCCAGTACCCGGCGGTCTGTATGACCCAGCCCTCGGGTCATGGGGTGATTCTCTGTAAGGCGATTCCCCAATGCGCCGTCTTGGTTCTGGAAACCGGGGCGCAAACGGGGGACTCGGACTGACATCGTGTGTGCAGCTGCCGGACATGCAACCTAAACCAGGCCCAGTGTCCGGGACACCCGGGCCACATCGAACTCCCCGTGCCTGTCTATCACCCGGTCTTCATGGACCAAGCCTTCCGACTGCTTCGAGCCCAGTGTGTCTACTGCCACAAACTCCGATTGCCGCGTCACGATGTCCACAAGTACATCTGCATGTTCCGGTTGTTGCAGGTTGGCCTGATCCGCGAGGCACAGATGATCGAATCCTTTTCTGTCAGTGATCTCGGAGAGCAGCTCAGGAAATTGACCCTGTCCGACGTTCCAAGCGTGGAGGATGACGAGGCCGAAGAGGAGGGAGACAGCCTGCACGACGGCACCATGCGCGCCAGGGAGACATATGTACGACAAGTCTTGCGGGATCACAGGTTGAAGGTCAACATTGGCGACATACGGAAGGGCAAACACGAGGGTGCTGCCGAGATGAGGCGAGCCCTCGTCAAGGAGTTACTTGCCCAGATGGTCAAGGAGAAGCGCTGCAGAAGCTGCGACGGCATCTCACCCGTCTACCGCAAGGATCGTTGGGTCAAGATTTTCGAGCGCGACCTGTCCGAGAAGGAAACAGCAGCTATGGCGCAAGCCGGCAAGAAGCGGACCGACGCGCTCGCCTTGAGCCGGAAGGCCAAGAAGCGTAGCGACGTTGCCCACGATGAGGGGATCGCCGACGTGGGCTCGTCGGAGGAGGAGGAGGAGGAGTCATCCGGAGAGCAGGACAGCGAGGGTGAGGGCGAGCAGCTCGACGAGAATGGGGATGTGGTCATGACAGAATCGCCGGCCAAGGCCAAACGGGGCAAGTCAAAGCCCGCCAGACCCCAGCAACGATATCTCAGCACGATGGAGGTCCACAAGCGCCTCGAGATGCTCTTCCAGCATGAGCAAGAGCTGCTTGCTCTGCTCTACAACTCGAAACCCCGGCCGAGGAATTCCAAGCCGCTCACGGCCGACATGTTCTTCGTGTCGGTGCTTCTAGTCCCTCCCAATCGCTATCGTCCAGAGGTGTGTGCTCGAACCCCACCAGACCCGTGCCGCCGTCTTAACTAACCGACTGAACAGGCTCGTATGGGCGACTCCCAAATCTCTGAAGCCCAACAAAATGGTCTCTACAAAATGATCCTTAGGAGCGCTTCGATGGTGGCGCAGATCTCGCGAGAGATCAGCGAAAACAAGGAGGCGGCCGAGGAAGGCAGGAGAGCGAGGGATATGAGCTCACTGTACCAGGCATGGACAGAACTGCAGGATGCCGTCAATTCGCTCATTGACCGTGATAAGAACCCAGTCCAAGGCGCCGCCGCCAAGCGGAACGAGGAGGGTATCAAGCAGAAGCTCGAGAAGAAAGAGGGTCTGTTCCGGAAGAACATGATGGGCAAGCGTGTCAACTTCGCGGCCAGAAGTGTCATCTCTCCCGACCCGAATATCGAGACCAACGAGATCGGCGTTCCCCCTGTCTTCGCCAGGAAACTCACATACCCGGAGCCGGTGACGAGCCACAATTTCAAGGATCTTCAGTAAGTCGTTATGCTATAAACCTCCGCGCTACGAAGGTTTCATGAACTAACCCGAAAACCCCAGACAAGCTGTTATCAACGGTGTTGGTAAGTTTTTGGCAGGCCGCCCCTTGGGGCTTGCAATGCTAACAATGTCTCAGACAAGTGGCCTGGCGCCGCGGCCATTGAGAACGAGAACGGCCAGATCGTCAACCTGCGAGCCAAGTCTCTTGAGGACCGTGTCTCGCTCGCAAACCAACTTCTTGCTCCGACCGGAAACAACTTCAGTGGCCAGCGGAACAAAAAGGTCCATCGGCATTTGACCAATGGTGATGTGGTCTTGATGAACCGGCAACCGACGCTCCACAAGCCCTCCATCATGGGCCACCGCGTCCGGGTCTTGCCAGGGGAGAAGACCATTCGCATGCACTACGCCAACTGCAACACCTACAATGCCGACTTCGACGGTGACGAGATGAACATGCACTTTCCCCAGAACGAGATCGCGCGAGTGGAAGCGCTCCAGCTCGCCGATACAGATCATCAGTACATCTCGGGAACGGCCGGAAGCCCCCTGCGTGGTCTGATTCAGGATCACTTGTCCATTTCGGTGGCATTGTGCAACAAGGACGTCTTCCTCGACCGAGGAGCCTACCAGCAACTCATCTACGGCGCCCTCCGACCGGAGAGTGGCCACATTACGGGCGAGAAGATTGAGCTTGTGCCTCCGGCAATCATCAAGCCGGCACCGCGCTGGACAGGCAAACAAGTCATCACCACGATCCTCAAGAACATCAGGCCAGCCGACTGCGGCGACCTATGGTTGAATGCATCGGCCAAGATCAAGAGCCGCAGTTGGGGCGAAGACTCCGAGGAGGGCCAGGTCATGTTTCGCGATGGCGAGTTTATCAGCGGTATTCTCGACAAGTCGCAGTTGGGTCCGAGTGATGGCGGATTTATTCACGCGGTGCACGAAGTCTACGGCCCGTCGGTCGCAGGGAAACTTCTCAGCAGTATGGGCCGCCTTTTGACTCGGTACCTGGCCATGGTCGCCTTCACTTGCGGCATGGACGATCTTCGCATGACACCCCAGGGAGAGAAGGACCGCAAGGAGACGGTCAAGGCCGCTGCACATATCGGCTTAGAGGTGGCGGCCAAGTACGTCTCGCTTGGAGAGCAGAAGCCGACCAAGGACGACCCTCTGCTTATGGAGCGTTTGGAAGAGGTGCTCAGGGATGACAAGAAGCAGGAGGGCTTGGAATTGCTTACCAGTCAAGCGTGCGCCAGCCTCTCGACTGAAATTACCAGGCTGTGCCTGCCTGCCGGTCTTGAGAAGCAATTCCCGAAGAACCACATGCAGTCTATGACCATCTCCGGTGCCAAGGGTAGTCCCGTCAACGCCAACCTTATCTCGTGCAATCTGGGCCAGCAGGTTCTGGAAGGTCGCCGTGTCCCCGTCATGGTGAGCGGCAAGACCTTGCCGAGCTTCAAGCCGTACGACACGGATGTGAGGGCAGGTGGTTACATTGTCAACCGCTTCTTGACGGGTATCCGTCCGCAAGAATACTACTTCCATCACATGGCCGGTCGCGAAGGTCTGATCGATACGGCCGTCAAGACATCCCGCTCCGGCTACCTCCAAAGGTGCTTGATCAAGGGCATGGAGGGTCTGAGAGTGTCGTACGATTCGTCCGTGAGAGACTCGGATGGCACGATTGTGCAGTTCCTGTTTGGAGAGGACGGCATCGACATCGCGAAGCAAAAGTACCTCAACGACTTTGAGTTTGTTCTGCGCAATCTCGACTCGCAGCTGCCGCAGATTAGGTACCACGAGCCCGGGACCCAGGCGCTGTTCGAGCACAAGGACGAGGTCATGAAGCGGATGAAGAGCGCCATTCGATCCAGCAAAACCCGCAGTCCTCTGGATCCGGTCGCGTCGGAGATCGACCCAACCGCACACGCCTTTGCGACGTCAGAGAAATTCTACGGCAGGTTGATGGACTACGTCAAGGCGAACAAGGATGGGCTGATCAAGGAGAAGAAGGGCTCAGAAAACCAAAAGGGCCAGATCGCTCGCAAGACTGCCGAGAAAATCCTGGCAGCCAAGTACATCCGGTCCCTGGTCGAGCCTGGCGAGGCTGTCGGCATCGTCGCTGGCCAGTCTGTCGGAGAGCCGTCAACACAGATGACACTTAATACGTTCCATTTGGCAGGGCACTCGGCCAAGAACGTGACGCTGGGTATTCCGCGTCTCCGCGAAATCCTGATGACGGCCAGTTCCAGGATCTCAACGCCATCCATGACTCTCGTCCTCAACGAAGAACTCTCGGAGCATGATGGAGCGCAGTTTGCCAAATCCATCAGCGTCCTGCCTCTTGCACACGTCACCAAGGAGGCGGTTGTGCGAGAACGTGTCGGCCGCGGTATTGGGCACGCTTTAGCCAAGTCGTTCCAGATTAGGCTGCGCTTCTTCGAGGCGGAGGAGTACGTCGACATGTATGCTATTGACATAGCTGACGTACTCGGCGCTGTGGAGAAGAAGTTCATCCCGCTACTCTCAATCCTCACGGCGAAGGAGATCAAGAGGAAACAAAAGGACAAGAGCTCCGCCACTCCCGAGGTCGGCGTCAAGTCGGGTGTTGTGGAGATGGCGCCCAGCGGCGGGGAGAGCCAGAGAGCTGCCGACGACGATGACGACGACGACGACGACGGGGATGACGACGCCACGAGCGCCAAGCAACGGGCCAACCGGTCCGAAGCAGTTTCGTACGGTCCGAACGACGAGGAAGACGATGCCATCCAGAACCAACTACAGCGCGAGACGGACGACGGCGAAGAGGGCGAGGAGAAACTCGATTTTGTCGACGAGGCATACGGCGGCAGCCCGGAGCCTGAGGACGAGCTGGGCGACAAGACGGACGAGGAGCGGTCGCGGTCGCGCGAGGCGCGCATCAAGAGCAAGAACGAGCACGTCGCCAGCTTCCGGTGCGACGAGGTGGGCGGCGAGTGGGTCGAGTTCACGCTCGAGTTCGACGCGTCCATCCCCAAGATCCTCATGCTCAGCTTGGTCCAGGAGGCGGTCAAGAAGTCCCTCATTCAACAGATTCACCGGCTCGGAAAGGCAACGTTCGAGCCCAAGAAAAAGACGGACGAGGTGACGGGCGAGGAGCACATCACCGAGATGCTGGTGCACACCGAGGGCTCCAACCTGCGGGCCATGCAGCAGTATGGCGATTACATGAACCCCAACAAAATATCGACCAATGACATCGCCCAGGTGCTCGAGGTGTATGGCGTTGAGGCATGCCGGAGCAACATCGTCGGGGAGCTCAGCGGCGTCTTCAGCGGTCACGGTATCGCGGTGGACCCGCGCCATCTAAATCTGATTGCCGATTACATGACCAGGTTTGTGGTTGTCACTTTCTTCCCTCGCTCTGATCCCTATGCTGACTTTGCGCGCCATAGAAACGGCGATTTCTCGGCCTTCAACCGAATCGGCTTGACGGGCAACGTGAGCCCTTTTACCAAGATGAGCTACGGTAAGCCCATATATCTAGAGATAGTACCTTTCCATTTCAGAGCAAAACTAACCCTTTGCGATAGAAACCACAGTTGGCTTCCTCAAGGATGCCGTACTCGACGGCGACTGGGACAGCCTCGCCACACCATCGAGCAGGCTGGTAGTTGGCAAGCTTGGGACAGTCGGCACGGGCTCGTTCGATGTCCTTACCCAGGTGCCGACGGAGCACAGGGTCGCTGCGTTTTAGATGGGTTGGTTGCTAGACAGAGGGCAGGGATATGAAGAGGTGTGTGTGCTAGAACAAAGACCGGGGCAGAAGTTGGGGCGAGTCCGCGTGTGTGTAAGGATGAGACACTCAGCTGTGGGTTTAGACAGGCATGTACAGCTATGGTACGTCAGGTACGGATACAATATCGAGTTCAGAATCATCCAGTTGAGGCAAGATTTCCGCACCTGGGTACCCGTGTGTCTCCAATTCCGAGGTATCAGGTGGCTCCAAACCATGCACCCCACATTCTGAAAGCGGGGGGCCTGACGTTGCCCTCGCCCGGTCCCTCGGCTCGCTCGTTCGGTGTTGAGGAACAGCTGCTGGTGTAGCCTCACCATCCAGCCACGACTTTTGTTGAGCGTTGAGCCGTTGAGGTGCCGTACGTAGCCGACGCTGTCTTTGCAAGGGCGTACCGTGAGTTTCAGATGGCATAAAGACACCGATTGCCTCACTCCTTTTGACCACATTCTCGATCAAGTTCGCAGAGACTTTGTTTTAGCTGCCCTTTCAACAAAGACGTCCAGCCTCTTCCCCTCGCCAGAAACAGCAACCACCCATCAAGATGGCCGGCCCCAAGATCACCCTCTACGTCGACACGGTCAGCCCGTTTGGCTATGAGGCGTATTACATTCTCAGGGTTTGTTTACCCAAGGGTATACTCTAGTTGGAGATCATGGCTGACGAGAGACAAGCACGACGAGGCCTTCAAGGGGTGTGATATCACCTATGTGCCCATCTCCCTCGGAGGGCTGATGCAGAAGGTAAATGAAGTTGACCCCTCTCTGAGACTAGAACTGGAACTAGACTGACACGGTTGTTTGTATCGTAGTGTGGGAACATCCCCCCTCTCAAGATCAAGAGTACGTCGGTTCCACTTTGTGTCTCCCTTCATTCTCTCGCTCACCAGTATGTGTGCACAAGACAAGGACACATGGATCAACCTCGAACGGCTCCGCTGGGCGAAGCACTTCACCATCCCCATGACCACGTCCCTGCCGCCCGACTTCCCCGCCCGAACGCTCCCCATCATGCGCGCCCTCTGCGCCGTCGCCGGCTCAGACAGCAGCCCGAAGCAACAGCAGGCGCGCCTGGTCCAGGCTCTCGACACCTTCTTCTCGCAGTACTGGGAGCACTCGGTCGCGACACACCGGCCCGAGGAGTTGAAGGAGACGTTGGTGGGGCTGTTTGGCGAGAGCGAGGCCGAGAGGAGTGAGTCGTCTTGTTTCTCATCTTTCTTGTGATTACTATTGTCTCTCTCATGATTACTAAACCATCCCGATCGACCCTCCCTCCCTCCCCTCCCCCAACCTCAACCATCCCAAACCACCCACCCGATCACACTCTGTCTACTCTCTCAACCTCAACCCTCCCAAGCCACCCCCAACAACACCCCCATCAAAGAAGAAAGATAACAAACTAACACCCAACCCAAAAGTCCTAACCGACTCCACCACCCCCGAAACTAAACAAGCCCTCATCACAAACACCGACGCCGCCTTCAGCGCCGGCGCCTTCGGCCTGCCGTGGATGGTCTGCACCAACCCCCAGGGCGAGACCCAAGGCTTCTTTGGCGTGGACCACATCGGGCAGGTCGTGCAGTTCCTTGGGCTGGGCAAGGGGGGAGGGACGGGGTGGCGGTCTTTGCTTTAGTTTTAGGCCTAGGGTCGGTCGTCTTCCGAGTTGTCTAGGTAGTTTTACATACATGCATGGGAGTTTGTACTGTAAATAGGTGGTGTGGTCATTGTGCGGTGGGGAGTAAATAAAATTGTTCTTCAATTCATTCTGCTTGGGAGGGTTGGGTGTTGTGACGTTGTGTGTCGTGGATGGGTGGCGGGCAAGGCAGGGCAAGGCAGCAACTCCACTCCCAAACGGAACCGGCCGGGGTTCGCGGTGGCATGTTTTGATCGCGCGTCGAGGGGATTACGCGTCGCGTGGACAGCTGAGAGCAGAGCAGCACTTGCAAATCGAAATCACCAGGCAGGAATCGAAAGGAGTCAGAGCAAAGCATCGTGATCATAAAAATCAACGTCGGTGGTATTAGCAGCATCCCCCCATTTGCCGCCGTGTAATGTACAACCCCGAAAGTAGTAAACCCATCGCAATCAAAAACGCCAGTGTCCCTTTGTGCCGTGAATGAGCCCCTCATCCATCAGAGCGTCCCAAATGAGAAAAAGTCATGACCACCCAAACCCCAAGCTAGCAAAGACCCCGAAAAGACCATGCTTAGTTGCGCTCACCACGGAGGCGACGAGCGAGCTGGATATCCTTCTGCAGTGGTTGTTAGCATGTGTGTGACCCGGGACAAGTATTTGTGTGCGCGTTGGTGGCGACTTACGGATTGGATAGTGACACGCTTGGCGTGGATGGCGCACAGGTTGGTGTCCTCGAAGAGGGAGACGAGGTAAGACTCGACCGACTCCTGGAGGGCGCCGATGGCGGAGCTCTGGAAGCGGAGGTCGGACTTGAAGTCCTGAGCGATCTCACGAACCTGTGTTGCAAAGGCGCGTTAGCAACATGTTGAAAAGTCGCGCGATTGACAGGCAAAGAAAAACGTACCAGGCGCTGGAAGGGGAGCTTGCGGATGAGCAGCTCAGTCGACTTCTGGTAGCGACGAATCTCACGGAGAGCGACGGTACCGGGCTTGTAGCGGTGGGGCTTCTTGACACCGCCGGTCGAGGGAGCCGACTTGCGGGCGGCCTTGGAGGCGAGCTGCTTACGCGGGGCCTTGCCACCGGTAGACTTGCGAGCGGTCTGCTTAGTGCGGGCCATTGTGATGATGATGTGATTGATGGAAGAGGTTGTTGTTGATGGAAATCGAAAAAACCGCGATGGGGTTGATGATTGATGTGGAGATGGTGTGTGAGAGTTGGAAGGGGAAAGAAAGTAGTGGGGGGTGCGAGGTTTAAGTAGGCGGGCGGGATGGGTCACGTTGCCGGCTGATTAAGTGGGCGGTCTTTTTTTGATTTGGTTGATTGTGCCAGCCGTTTTTCCTTGATGCGCGCCGCCCAGAACCGGGGTCTGTTGCAAGGGAAAATGGGGTCAGTTTCTGCACGCGTAAAAGCGCTTGTTTTGGGTGGGCATTTGGCAGTGCAATGGCCGATGTTGGAAATGCTGAATTTCCATTGGCCCAAAAACTTGATGCAGCGGCGCAGGGGCCAGCTGTGGAATTGTGGGGTCACGCCCGCCTCGCCCTCAAGTTTGGTGCAACATCTGATCGGCAGCCAACCACAAGCGGGGTACGTACCTCAATTCGAGATCCGCAGGTCGTAAGGCTGGAAACTCCCAGGTCAGAGTGATGCCGTGTGATGCTCCCGACCACGCCGTGGAATGCGATGTAATGGAGAAAACGAGTGGTTTGAGGTTTAGCTTGCTACGTGGCTATGGGCGGGGAAGGACATGTCAAAAAGTCAATTACAGCGTTTGCCGGCGGTCTACTGCACGCACGGCTTTTCTTGATGACACAGCAGGAGCACAGGCACTGTCAGGACGAGACTCGAGCGTCGTAGAACGTTGGGAGCACGTATCCGGCACAACGGGGAACCTCCAGGAAAACCAGGCGGAAAGGGTGCAAAACAAGAGCTGAAGGCACGGCTGGCATCGAGATCTGCCATCCCCGCATCGCCTGGTAGGGCAGGGCGACGGAAGATGGCCCCAGGAGCAGAAGGATTATCCACATGTGAGTACGTACCCCCGTGCCAACTGCATCCGGTACCCGGGATGTGACTGCGCCCGCCCACGATACGGGGATGGAAGACTCTGCGACCTCAAAATGCCCAGATGAGAGTGACTCGGAGGTGTGGCGGATGTCTGGGGGGGAGGCCCATCTCGAGCTCGGCCCGGCCTGGGCAGGTGGGTACGTACCGACTCTCTCCATGTCAAAACAGTTCTAGCGGCGATTTCCTCTGCTTGAAAATGCCCGTTCTCGATTTGGACCACTCAAAATTGGGCACGCGCTGGAAAAATAGGCACAAGCGGTCCACGGGTGTTTTTGGAAGTGGGGTGGGGCTTCCCGCTCAGCAAAAGCCTGCCCCACACTCGTCGACGGCCCTTGCATTCTCGGAACGCGTCCCCAAATCAGCACAGGGGTTCGAAAAAAACAGAGCCAAGCAAATCAGCAGACTGATCTGATTGCACTGCAACTGCGCGTCGAGGCTCCTTCGGCATTGCCACATTTAAAGCCGGCTCTCTTTCCCCACGTTTCTCTCAAACCTTCCCCCATCGCTCAAGCACCATCCGCATCCAAACAACCGCTGCACATCTTCAGCCTCACTTCACCCACACTTCAACCAACCACCCCAAACCTTCATCATGACTGGACGTAAGTGACATCGCGATTGCATCCCATGCTCTCATCGTCGCACACGATACTAACTCTCTCCTCTTACAGGCGGCAAGGGCGGCAAGGGTCTCGGCAAGGGCGGTGCCAAGCGCCACCGCAAGATTCTTCGTGACAACATCCAGGGCATCACCAAGCCCGCTATCCGCCGTCTGGCGCGTCGTGGCGGTGTCAAGCGTATTTCTGCTAGTATGTTGCCTTCTTCCCCTGACACGCTTTGGTTCACCCCATTCTAACGCGTCCTCCTTCCCAGTGATCTACGAGGAGACCCGTGGTGTGCTCAAGTCCTTCCTCGAGGGTGTCATCCGTGACGCCGTCACCTACACGGAGCACGCCAAGCGCAAGACGGTCACGTCGCTCGACGTCGTCTACGCCCTCAAGCGGCAAGGCCGCACCCTCTACGGCTTCGGCGGCTAAACGTCGACGTCATGACCAACTTGATGACATTTCAGCGCGCTTTTTTCACACACACTCTCACACTTGTTTATCCATCGGTTATGGTTGGGCTGCGATGAGTTTCATGGGCAAATGGGTTTTTTTCTCTTTTTACTGGGTTCTGTGTACCATAGGGGTGGCAGGTCAAACAAACGGTGGTGGGTGTTTTACACGGGTGGACATACCAAAGCATAATTGATGCGACCCTCTGCTTGCTGCAGAGCGCGTTTCTTGATCAAATTCTTGCCTCCCTACTTGCCTGTTTTGTGACATTTGTGACGGTTGACGCGTCTGCTCTGTTGGTGCTGTGGAGTCATTGTCATGTCACACGCTGCTGCGGCCTTGTGAACGCATGTCGAGTCCCCGAGCTTGTGCAAGACTTGAGGCCTCGGCGTTGCTTACCTCTATAATTCCGAATCGCCGTCATGTGTGACTCATCCCGTCGTGCTCATGCAGTCGCTGCTGCTGCCTAATGTGTCCTTGCAGTTGTCAAGATCCAAGATCCGCGTTTCGGTTGTTCACAACCACACGAGCCCAAGAGCTCAGCTCATCCGAAAGTCAACCCACTTCGGCTTGCAAACTTGCAAAATGAGGAAATAGCTGTCGTCGGTAATGCCATGATGATACTGTCTAAGTATGTGTGATGTGTGTGTATGCTGAAAGTGTTTAGACTTGAACTGTCCCCGGTTAGTTCTGTGACTTGACGGCGAGGCTTCACCATTGAAGCAAAGCAAGCCCATGAGATGGGTTTCAATCAATACTCGTCTCAAGAGTCAAACAACCATGTTCTACTCGTGGACTGTAAACTGAGCATGAATATGTCGATATTTTTGAGTTTGGTGAGTTGACTTGTTTTAGTCTTGGGTTTAGTCCACGGTGTCCGACAACCTCAATTTTAAACGCATCACGACATCGCTAACACAACCAACTTCATGGTTCCAGTTGGAGGTTGGTCAATTTCTCATCGGACACGCTGTCCGTAGTTGACATGATTTGTTACTTCTTTAAGGACTCGGATGACCCGGCAGTCATATGGTCTTTCCTTTGCTAGTGAGGTGGTTATCAACTTTCAATTTCGTGAGGGCTTTAATTCAGTCGTGTGTATTAGTCCCGTGAGCCAGACCAGCTCTACCACTATCGAATTTATCACCGCCAAACCCACAACAAAACTACAATCAGTATCATTTCTGTCTACCGCCATACTTTAAAAGGTTATTCGTTTGGCTGTCACCTCGTTGTCCCTCAGACCCGATATTTCCCGTTCGAGATCTTTCATGTTTCGAATGTCACACATGATCTGGGAAATCCTAGCATAAAGTTTACTCGGACCGGTCCTCGGATGTGAAGCAACGGCTACTTAAGTAATACTTATTACTTTTCAACTAGGACTCTGGAATCTGTCTTCGACTACCCCTTGCTATTGTCTGATTCGGAAAAACTGAAGGTTCATCAACTCAAAAACCTAATGAAATAATACACCATGCCACAATATCAACCACCTTAGGACCAGTCCGCTAATAAAACAAAACACACACACAACGTGTTAAATTTGGGTTTGTCTCACAACACTCAGAACAACGCGTTGGCTGCTCCTGTTACTTGCTCACATTCTCGATTTGCCGGTTCATTACTAAACCCTCAATTTTCATTCGGGTACTCGACAATGCGGCCCGAAGTGTGTATGAATCGTTTATTGCACTCGGATTCACCCTGGATGAGCTAAACTTCCCTCTCTCAGTAATCAGAGTCCGATTCCCAAGAACGAGACATCCATGTTACCTACAACCCACGAGATGTACGTACCCACTCATACCCAAAATTGCTGTATGGGTTGTGGGTATTACCCATAACCCATGGGTAATGTACGGCTCTAGGGTTTCCCAATAACCCACCCATGGGTCATGGGTCCGACCCGTTTGTGTAACCGTGGGTATGAATTCCCAAACCAGTTGAGTACCGTCTATTCCACCCAGAGCCATGGAAGCAGCTCCTCGGTGCAGGGGATGTCAACCTAAACAACTAGGGAGCCGCGGTGCTGTCTAAACATGGCATCATAAGTCTGGTTGGTACCTGTGTCATGTATCTCGTGTCTCCTGATTTGCTTCAGTTAACATCCACTCGGTGGATTTTATCAGCGTTACTTGTTGCCAACCTTGTCTTCAACTGGAAGGATGGCAGGTTACCATTATGCAAACACACGTGGATGAAACGAGTGACAGCATGAAGCTGCTAGGCGTCGTGATTTCCATCTACCATTACCATGTCTACATAATATGACGTGGCCTGTCCTGATCGATATCCTGGACAAAGAGCGGTGGCAACATCGCATTCACCTGGGGTGCTGCAACCTCTCTTGCTCCGGACTCGGCAATTGTAGGACGGACGGGAAACGCCAAGGCATGGCCTCCAGACTCATACATCTATAACAGTAACTAGCGGCCAGGAAGAGGTGATAATGGGCTCGTACGATGCCCTCACCGTCTCACGCCAAGCCTTCGGACTTGGAGTCCAACCTAGCGCTCGCCATGTTCAGGATTCGAGGCATGGTAGGATGGGGGTAGCACTGGGTTTCTACAGGACGAAATCATAAGGCCTAATAATAAAAGGGAACCCTAGGTTCGTGTTGCAAACATCGCATGACACCCAACCCCCAAGCCACCGTTTGGATACGAGGTCTGGATCTTTGTGGCTGCAGGTCTTGGCCGTTTTTTCTGCTTAGCCGAGCCCGAGTTGGAGGTGTAGGGTGTCATGATTGGAGTCCGAGCAAGACACGCTACGCCCAAGGAATGGAGGAGCAGCCGAGCTGAGAGCCATGCTTCCCCCGCAGTCACATCGACCTTTTTTTGGGTGCCGAGAAACGGCTGAACAACAAGGGTTGACGACGATGTATATCTTCCCGCGTCTGCGCCCTGACGATCTCACCTTGGGGGTTCACTCGCCGTCTTGCCGTCACCAGATACCAACCACAGCACACCGAACGCAAAGATGGTCATGAAATATTCGTCGCTCGTTTTGGCCGGCATTGCCGCCCTCATGTTAGTGAAACCCATACTCACTCACAGTTCAGCAGCAGCCACTGACACGACAAAAACAACCACAGCACCCCAGGCATGAGCTCACCGGCCTGCCCGGCCAAGTCGTCAACAACCAAACCATCCACAACAACAACCTCGACGGGTCTGCCGGCTTCGTGCACCTACAGGCCGACGGCAACATGGTTTGCCACCACGGGCTGTGACATCCCCTGCCCGTCGTCACCCTTGTGCATCGCAGACAGTCAGTAACGGGGATCCCCCCCCGACCCCCCCTTCCTTCCCCGTGAATGGCGCAGACAGTATGGGTGTGTGTGAGTTTGAGTTGAACTGACACGGGCGATGCACCCCAAACGTAGACTATGTTGTGCTGCCCTGCGGCTGTGAACGCGCCGCCGTCAGCCCGACCACGGTTACCATCTGCCCGACGAGAGCGCCTTGCATGCAGTGCTCGACCGGCTTTGGGATTGCGACCATCACTGATTCCAACTGCCCGCCGAGTTCGACTGCGAGTGCGAGTGCGGTTTAAGGGTAGGTGGGCGGGCGGGCGTGTTTTGGGTTACAAGCGCGGGAGGAGGAGCGAGTGTTGAGAGTTGGATGGAGATATCACGGGCATGGAAAGTCCAGTAATGTTCGCGATTGGAGGGATGGTGGTTTTGCGACGCGGAGGATAAGGACAAGGCAGGGAACCCGAGGGGGTTGGATTGCTGTTGGTTGCTCAGCCCAAATAGGACAACCTGTATCAACCTGGCTTACACCCGCGTCTCCACGTCGAGAAATGCCGTCCGAGATGGTTGATTCCGTAGATGATCGAATCTGCAGTCACTGGCGTCCTCCTTCTGCCGGCCCAATTTCGGTTTGCGAGGTTGTTTGCCGTCGCGGTTGTTGCTCCAACAGGGCAGCAAGCTCGCTCCGACCGTACCCAAATCTATGGGCAGTGCGGTCTTGCCAAGCAGCACGTACTTCCAGTGAAGCAGTCACGCTTGGAGCCGTCGAAACCGCCAACACGCCTCCTTGAACCGTGACCACCCGGGCGAGGCTCATCGGCAGTCTCGCCGCTCTCGAACACACGCCTCTGGCACTGGCATGGCGAGAGCGACGGAAAAAAAGCGGATGGGCATCGGGAACCGAAGGAAAGTGAGATATACTGTCAGTGCATGGCTGGGCCCTACCACTGGGTAGGGACCCCTGGCGTTTTCCACTGCCTGGCAAAGAAAGAAAGAAAGAGAAAGGAGAATAAAAACATCAAGAGAAAAAGGGGGAAAAAGAGAGCTAAAAACAAGAGCAAAGAGAAAGAAAGAAAGAAAGAGCCCGGGAATCTGCAACGCCTTAAATGCCGTTTCAAACCTTGCTCGCTGATTAAAATGGGGGGCACGCACGCGTAACAGCGCGCGCTGGTCGCGTTTGACAAGGGAGGTTTCATGCTGGGGTGTTTGATTGGCTGGCGCTGCCTGATTTCTCCCGTTTAGGCGAGGAAGGCGTGCCTCTTCCTCCTCTTGCATCCCACCACGAAGGCTGTTTCGCAGCTTCCTCATTACATCGCATGCCATGCCCGGGCCCTAGCTTCACGGCGAACATCGGCAGGAGGTAGTGGCATAGGTGCGGCAGTTGACCAAGCAGAGCGCAGTGCGTTCCCACTGCAGCCCATCATCTGCTGATGTTGATGTTTCATCGCTGTCGCGTGTGCCAGCACCGAGCCTTGAGACGATGCCTGTGGATCGATCCCTTTCTGTCGATCGCTGTTCGGCCCGTGAGAAGATTCGAACAAGTGTTCGATGGAGCCTCGAAAATTGTTCCAAGCTTGGCCACGTTGTTGCAAGCCGTGTACCCGGTGCGCAAGTGCGAGCGAGGTCAGAGGGAACACCTGCGACTGACAGGATGTTCCTGTCTTTCTTGCCCACCTATGGCCGGTCTGTGGGACTCGGAGAGGTAGGTACTGCTAATAATGGCTGTAGGTTACTGCCCTGCAACCCAGGCGGGCTCATTTTTCACCAAAACCGAGTGAGCGATACGGCAGCTGCCCTGTGGGCAGGCCACGCCGGGCTCATTTCCGGCGACTCTTGCCAGCGAGGTGGGACAAAAAGCCCCGACCTGACATCATCGGCGTGGCATGGCCAGGGATGGATTTCGGACGACGAGCTCGGGGGTTGCGGAGGAAGCACCAGAACGGCGGAATTGTGGGATTGCGCGGTTTTGAAGAACGGGAATAGCTGGACCCCAGATACGACCAACTCGCTTCTCCTCTCTCCCCAGGCATCTGACAAACTCATACCGCTCGTGAGACCATGTTTTGGAGTTTCCGGCGCACGACGTCGAGAGGGGCGTCGGAAGCTGCAGGGTTCTCGCTCTTTGGGAGCTCCGTTCCGACCCACCCGCGACGGGGCCGCAAAGGTCTCCGCTAGTTCCGATGGGAACGGGCCGAATAACGTCACTCCACAAGTCATGAAGATGACGACACACGGCGCTTCTTGGGGATCCACGCCCTACGGGGCCTTCCGAGAATTGAAGATGCAGGGTGCGGCGGTTCAGGGAAGTCAAGCTCGTCAGAGGGCTGCGGTGTTGCGGCAGACGACCGAAGGCGCAACGATGGGGTTCGGAGCATTTCACTTCTCGGCAGGGCCGGTATGCGGCGGTCTGCTAAGTCTCCTGGTCTCTCCTCCTCCCTCACCTCCGACTCCATGGGGACCCCTCGTGTCTCGCGCCTTCTCTCCCCAATCGCCATGTCAAAGCCCGCATGGCAGCTGATCAAACTGAACCTGGATTGTGTCCGACGTGGGGCGCCATGGGTTGCTCGACTTTCCTCTCCACTGCTTCGAATACAACATAACAGGACCGCACCACCCGAGAAGACTATTTGAGCATTGTTTGTTTGTCCTGCCACGCAATCCAGTCAGTCGTCCCATTTTATGAGGAAGCAGTCCCCTTTGGTCCGTTGACTCGTCACCCTCCCGCCATTGAAGAATCGACAAGATGGCGTTCAAACCCTTCCGGAAAGGGACTGGATCTGCCCAGGCTCCCCCAAAGGCAAAGGGGCCGTCGGCGGCCGCCATCGCGGCTGAGCAGAAGATCACGTTCATGGCTATCTTCCTCGGCATGGTAGCCAGTATTGGTGGCTTCATGTTTGGTTATGTCAGGTAAGCGTGCTCGGTGGTATGTACGGGGCTCGTAGGATCTGTTGACACTGACCCCCCGTCCCCAGCGGTCAAATCTCGGGCTTCTTCGACATGGAGGACTACGGCAGGCGCTTCGGAGAATACAACGACGCCACGGGCGGGTATGACTTCAGCGCTGCTCGCCAGGGCGCCATCGTTGGCCTTCTTCCTGCCGGCTGCCTGTTCGGCTCCCTGATCGCCGGCAACATTGCCGACTCGCTGGGCCGGCGCATGGCCATCTCGGTGTCGGCCTTCTTCTGCTGCGTCGGCAACATCATCGAGATCTCGTCGCAGCATTCCTGGGCCCAGTATGCCGTCGGCCGCTTGGTCACGGGCCTTGGCATCGGCGCTCTCTCGGTGGCCGTGCCCATGTACCAGTCCGAGTCCAGCCCTGCTATTCTTAGAGGCGTCCTCATATCTACGTATCAGCTTTTTATCACGCTGGGCATCTGGACCGCCGAGATGATCGACTATGGCACCCACAACATGTCGGACTCGGCATCGTGGCGCATCCCCAACGGTCTCTCGTTCCTGTGGTCCCTGATCCTGGGCGCCGGCATCCTCGTGCTGCCCGAGTCGCCCCGCTATGCCTACCGCAAGGGCCGCGAGGAAGAGGCGCGCCGCACCATCGCCCGCCTGGCCGGTCTGGATGCCAACGCGCCCTCTGTCAATCAACAGATTGACGAAATCCGTGCCAAACTGGACGAAGAGAAAGCCGGCGCTACCACCAGCTGGTACGAGATCTTCACGGGCCCTCGCATGCTGTACCGGACATTGCTGGGTATCACCCTACAGGTGAGTTTTGTTTTGTTTTCCTTTTTTGAGGCCAAGATTACCAGCAGCCCGCTGACTTTGTGTGTGTGTGCGATGTTTATTAGGCCGGCCAACAACTCACGGGCGCCAACTTCTTCTTTTACTACGGCACCACCATCTTCCGCGCCACGGGCCTTGGCGACAGCTACGTGACGCAGATCATCCTCGGATCGGTCAACGTCTTTTGCACCTTTGGCGGCCTGTACGTGGTCAAGAAGTGCGGCCGCCGCAAGGCGCTCATGGCGGGCGCCGCCTGGATGATGGTGTGCTTCCTCGTCTACTCGTTTGTCGGCCACTTCAAGCTCGACCAGGACAACCCGGCGGCGACGCCCGCGGCGGGCAACGTGCTGATTGTCTTTTCGTGCCTGTTCATCGTCGCCTTTGCCACCACCTGGGGCCCCCTCGTCTGGGCCGTCGTCGCCGAGCTCTACCCGGCCAAGTACCGCGCCCCGGCCATGGCCGTCGCCACGGCGAGCAACTGGCTGTGGAATTTCCTGATGAGCTTCTTCACGCGCTTCATCACCGACGCCATCGATTATCTCTACGGCCTGGTGTTTGCCGGGTGCTGCGCCGTGCTCGTGCTGGTGGTGTTTTTCTTCTTGATTGAGAGCAAGGACCGGAGCTTGGAGGAGATCGACACCATGTATCTTCTGCATGTCAACCCCATCAGCAGCAGCAAGTGGGATGAGAGGATGGCGTCGGAGGAAAGCGGCGAGTCGAGCGGCGGCCGCCTGTCGCGTCAGCAGTCGAACCATGGGGAGGAGCATGTCGAGAGTCATTGAAAAAAAAGAAAAATGGGTATATTCTGGGAAGCAGGCGGGGAACGTTCGTTGTGTGTTGAAAAAAAATTAGATGGTCTGGCGTCAATTGGTGGTATATACAAAACTCTAGTGGTCTTTGTTTGACTCGGGGTAGTTTTGGGACGGGTTGCTGGGGAACACGAAAAAGGGGGTCGTGGGTTTTATTATTTTGTACATGGGCGGGGGGGGCTTGTGACATTCACAGCAAGCAAGCACTGTTTATTTTGCTGGTTACGTCGGGGCGCAGAGAGATGGCATGATACCAATAGCTAACGTAGGAGGCAATGAATGTTTATTTGCGTTATCCGTCAATGTCTGTCTGTTACAGAGACCTGTGTGTGACGATGTCGTTGATCTAACTATTCATCTCCAGTGCTGAGAATCTCTTATCTCTTTTTTCTTTAAAAAAAGAAAATCACATTATTATATTTCTGTTGGTCATTTTATTGCTTCATCACAGATAGAAGAGAGGAAAATTCTTCAAAGTTCTTTTACTTGACGTTGCCACTCACTCCTCGCTTTTCGCCGGGGTATCCATTCCCCCGAACTTGGCAGCGAGCGGGCTGGGTTCTGGGCCCCGGTGATTCGGCTCGGCAAGACTCCGGTGTCACCGCGTTAGCTTGCGGGAACTGCGCGGTTGATCGACGGTGGGTCTCGGTAGGTGAATAGGTAAGGTAGTATTCTGTATGGAGCAATTTTTCTCGGCGTTATCGCGAAAAAGTTGAAGTTTTGTGGCTCGAATCGTTCGTTATTGACGTGTGTTTGTTGATAAAGCTCGAGGTGTGAATGTGATCTATTTGTATGCAAGTGTGGTTTTATCAGGGACTGCGAGTTCTATTCGTTCGGCTCCGGCCGGTGAGGGGCGGACGGGACTGTCCTGGGTTGTTGTTTGGTGAGGTTGGTCGTGGTCTGGGGCCGGGGCTTGGCCGGGTCGGCGTTCGGCTGGGTGGATGGCGACGCTGGGATGGCGAGAAAGAGAAAATTTGTTTCTGCCGACTGACTTCTTGATGGCAAGGAAGGTTTTGTTGGTGGGAGTTGTTTGTACACAGTAGTGAGGTTTGTTCCTAGTTGAACCCCTGGATCTGTGTCTCTCTCATCTCATCTAAACCCTAAACCTCGGGATCCATCCGTATCCATCAGCTCGGCAACCTCTATCTCCACCCGGAGTCTCAACACTGGAGAAAATACTTTTGTCGAGGAACAGGGTTGTGCCCGCCCAAGTTTTTTTTTATCGTTTTTGTCTGCCGGAAGTTGCTGCCGGGCCTTGGATAGCCGCCGTTGCCTCGAGTTTTTCGAGAAGCTTATTCACACACTCATCTGTCATCGCCTTTACACGGTGTTTCTGTTATCGTCGTCTCTTGTTGGGAGTTAGTTCCTCGGGGATCTGGGACTTGAGTTTTGGCGCCAGGGGAAAAGGGGTATCCACACTCGATCGACGTTTTTCTCTCTCTCAAGTTCTGACTCCCTTCCTGGGGTGGCGTTGACTTCTGGGACTCTTGTCTCTGCGGTACTTCTTTTCACCTGCTGGTTTCCACTGTTCCCCCGTCTTCCGGTCGCTCGGTTGTCGGTTGGTTCCTCTTTGTCCCGTTATCTCTTGGCTGCCGGTTACCGTTGGGCGGCGTGGCCACCCCCTTTTGCTGGTTGCCCCGTCCTACCTCTCATTGCATCGGCGGCTTCCTGGGTCGATTTTCACGCCGAACCACACCAAAACCAGTAGGAAAAGAGAGCGAGCGAGGGAACGCACACCAAACCGATGGGGGTTACCGAGACCTGGCCGGCCACCCCGGCGGACTACTCCTCCGGGGAGGATGTCGGCGCGGCGGGTATCCTTCGGGGCGGCGGCGAGAAGACCAAGATGGGCGACAATGTCGCCAGCGGCGACGCTCACTCGGCCAAGAATGGCGAGTTGCAGCGGCAGCTGTCCGGGCGACACCTCAACTTCATCGCCATCGGTGGTACCATCGGCACGGGCTTCTTCCTGGGCACGGGAACCGCGCTGGTCAAGGCCGGGCCGGCGGGGTGTCTGATCTCGTACATCTTTGTCGGGTCCATCCTATGGTCCGTGATGGTGTGCCTCGGGGAGATGGCGACGTATATCCCGACCGCGGGCGCCTTCTCGGCGTATGCGACGCGCTTTGTCGATCCGAGCTTGGGGTTTGCGGTGGGGTGGTTGTATTGGTTTGGCTGTGAGTTCTCTCCCCCTCCCTGTCTAGTCATTGCTCGCTGTTTGTAATTGTTAGGAGGTTGGTTGCGTGGAGGTGCTAACAGCATGGAAATAGGGGCTATCACATACGCCCTATCCCTCGTTGCCGCGGGTCTCATCATCCAGTACTGGAAGCCAAGCGTCAACATTGGTATCGTGATTGCCGTTTTCTGGGTCGTCTTCACCCTCGTCAACTACCTCCCCGTCGGCATCTACGGCGAGCTCGAGATGTGGTTGTCGAGTCTCAAGGTCATCACCATCGTCGGCTTCATCATCTTCGGCATCTGCGTAGCCGCCGGCGCCGGCCAGGAGGGCGTGCTGGGCTTCAAATACTGGCGTGACCCGGGTGCTTTCAACGAACACCTCGTGACCGGCGGCATCGGCCAGTTTGTCGGATTCTGGTCCGTGATGATCCAAGCCTCGGTTTCCTACCAAGGCGCAGAACTCGTCGGCGTCGGCGCCGGCGAGGCCCGCGACCCGCGCAAGACGGTGCCGCAGGCGATCCGGGTCACGTACTGGGGCATCATGTTCCTGTTCGTCGCGACCATGTGGCTGATCACCATGGTGGTGCCCTCCAACGACCCAAACCTGCTCAACGACTCGTCCAACGCGTCGGCGTCGCCGCTCGTCATCGCGGCCCACCGCGCGGGCGTCAAGGTGCTGCCCGACATCATCAACGCCGTGCTGCTGACGGCGGTCCTGTCGGCGGCCAACTCCAACGTCTACTCGGGTAGCCGCATCCTGCTGGCGCTTGCCGAGGACGGCCAGGCGCCCGCCATCTTCAAGAAGACGAACCGGCACGGCATCCCGACGGTCGCCGTGGCGGCGACGGCGGCTTTCGGTCTGCTCGGGTTCCTGAACCTGTCGTCGGATGGCGGCAAGGTGTTCAACTGGCTGCTCAACATCAGCGGCGTGGCCGGCCTGACGACGTGGGCGAGTACGTGCTTGTCACACATGGGGTTCTTGCGTGCGCTCAAGGCACAGGGGATCCCGCGGTCCGACCTGCCGTATGTGTCGCAGTTTCAACCGTACACGGCCATCTACGGGCTGTTCTTCAACGTCCTCATCATGCTGACGCAGGGCTTCACCGTGTTTATCGACTGGAACACGAGCGACTTCTTCGCGGCCTACATCAGCCTGATTCTGTTCGCCGTGCTGTGGGCCGGACACAAGCTGTGGCATCGGCAGCCGAGGGTCAACCCCGCCACCGCTGATCTGGTCCGCGGACGCTATGATTTGCATGAAGAACGGGCGGCGGCTGACGGGGTAGTATGAGAAACGAGCGGCATGCTGTGCCTACGGCGATGGAGAGAGAGAAGATACAGGACCGAGCGGGAATGGGGAGACTGCCTGGCATTGTGCCGTAGAACCAGGATCTAATGTCGGCGAACAGAACAAACAACAGCGTGTACGATATAGTTAACGGCATGCATGATAGCGATAGTACCCCTTGCTTGTTTTTGAATGGATGGTTGCTTTCTCGCCAACGTCGCTCCAGCGCTCAGAGAATCATGTTCCAGCTGACCTTCTTGCCTCTCATCATGGCCAGCACGCCGACAGGCAGGAACTGTTTGTCGACCAGGTTCAGCCCGCCAAAGTCCTTTAGCAGTTCTTTCGCATAGAGCTGGAGGAACCACTTCTTTTCCGAATCGAGCCGGACACTGTCGGCTAGGAACTCCCTAAGCCCACTTTCGACCTCCTTGCTCAGCACGATCTCCTCGGTCTGGGGGACAGTGACGAGCTTCTCGAAAGCAAACAAGAACTTGGGGTTCTGTCGTTCGCGGAATCGGCTGTACTCCTCGAGTGGGAGGAAGACTTTCAAATCCAACTCCGAGATGGCCCCCTTTCTGAGAGCCTCATCGTCTCGGTAGATGTTGCGGAGCCGGCGACGAAGGGAGGTTTCGTCCTGCGCCTCAAAGGTTTTCCTGAACTCTAGGTACTGCTCCCGCTCCTCCTTGAGGTACTTGTCGGTGATGTCTTGGGGGGTCTCGGTGATGTTGTTGCGAACAAGGAACAAGCCCACGAAGGGGTTCCGAAGTCCCAACCCCCCCAGCTGTTCTGGGAGGTAGACGAAAGAATCGGGCAGATCCGAAACTTCAAAACGATCTTGGATCATTTGCTTAACTAGCAAGAAGGGGGGGGGAGGGTCAGTCTAATTCAGGGAGGATAAGGCCGGAATAATGCGTGGGAGGCGTTGCGACTTACGGTGTTCGACGACGCTCCCTTCCTTGCCGCCGGAGCTAGGGAATAGCCTTTGCAGCATTGTCTGGTACGTGTTCAGGACCTCGTCGACATGCTCCCGCCCGAAGCAATAGGCGGGCTCGCCAAAGGTGTGGCTGAAGAAGCGGCCAATGCAGCCGTTCCACGTCTGGACCCAGGACAGCACGCTCTTGCATTCGGCCAGCTGTTTCTTCAGCTGATCGACGTGTGCTACGACGAGCTTCTGATCGATGACCCATTTTCCAGACTCGGGGTCAAGACACAAGAAGCCGATCTTGACCGGACCGGCTGGCAACGTCTTGGCAATGGTTTCGTCTCGCTTGGCTGACCCGGGAAGGTAGACGGACCCGGTCTTGGCCTTGTTGAAGTCGAGACCAAAGACTTTGGCAAAGGACTGCATGCAGCTCCATGCCTGGGCGCTTCTCCGGGGCTCGCCCACGAGCCAGATGTCATCGTGCAGGCGGTACAGGAGGACACCGGTTTCGCGGTTGACAGCGAGATCCATGAAGAACAGCACGAGCTCTCCCGTGAACTTTTCCGAGGCGTGCGCCATGGGAACACCCCTTTTGCGGTGGCGCGGGCCGAGCTGGGGGCGGTCGTCGGAAGCAGCGTCCAGGTTCAGGGGCGACTCGAGATATTTTGTAAAGAAGTCGATCCAGTCCTGGCCAAATCCGATGTAGCGCATGGCGGAAAAGACTGTGCTGTGCGGTAGACCGGTTGCGTACCATTGCAAATCGGTTTGGACCAAAGCAACGCCATTTCCGGGCCCTCCCCGCGTCTCATACGTGACATCTCGAAGTCGCCAGTAAGGTGGCGTAAGAGCTGTTGCTTGATGCCAGACCGCTTCTGCGGAGAGGCATTCACGTCCGAAAGGTAATTGTCATCGCTCTCTCTACCGTCGTCGTCGTCATCGTAACTGTTATCGCCGTCGAAAAGGGACGTCTCGGTGGCAGGAAGCTGCGAGAGGAAGAACTTGGCAAAGTAGTCGGTTTTGCGCTGCACCTCAATGCTGGAAGCGGACCATGTGGTGTGGCTCACATAGAACCAGCGCCTTTCCAGATCAGCGGGGGACGGTGCCCTATGGCCCTCGGTGTCTCTGAAGTACACAGCTTCCATGAAACTCTTGAGGGCCGGTTTGAGCAGGTTGCACAGTCTGATGCCGATGTACTGGACAAAAATCATCTGCAGGATGTCATCGTCGGCCCAGACGCGGTACTTGCCATTCAAGCCGCGGCGCGGCATCACGCGGATGCCGTCCTTTCCAGCGTCCCAATGCCACTGCTTCAAGCCGGAAAAGCGCATGTTCAAAACATCGGCAATCTCGGACTTGGCAACATCGCTCTCGAGAAAGTCGCGCAGGATGGCTTGCTTCTCGTCGCTGAGGATGTCTTCGGTCAGGAGACCTTTGATGCACCTTTGATGCAGCTCGTGAGCGACTCCTCGGTGAAGGGCGCCGTCTCGGACATGAAGCTGGCGCTGGTGTCGGCAACGTCCTTGCGCAGCTTCTCCAGCTGCTTTTGGCTCGCTTCGTCCGCAAAGAGGAGGTCGAGAAAGCCACGGATCTCGGCGTCGTCCGTCTTGAGCGGTTCGAAGACAACCGACTCAAACTTGTCGACAAGCTCGCTCAAGCGCTGGCGCTGGCGTTCAACAAGCTCAAAGGAGTCGTCGTCCGGATCGTCGGCCGATGCGGGCAGTGGCTCCGAGAGTGGCTGGTCCATCCACTCTACAACGGTATGCACATCAGTACTCGTGCTCGGAGCATGCAGACACATCAAGCAGAGACAAGCATACCAGTCAAAAGGCGCGAGTACAGATGGGCCATGTCCAGCTTGCGGCTCTGTATGTCGAGCCTCGCGCGAAGCTGGTGGTCAAAGCTGGCAAGCCTGGGCACGGTGATGGAGGCATCGTAGCGAGACTGATCAAGCCAGCGCTGGATGTTGTCGAGGCTGATGTCTTTCGAAGCAGCCGGGTAGAGCTCTCTGACGGCCTCCAGGAGACAGGCGAGACGGGCTCGCTCGTCGGCGGCGGCATCGGCTTTGGCAACATATTCGCGCTTTCGGGCCTCGTAGGACTTGTGGCGCGATTCCAGCTCGCGGATCTTGCTGCGCGTGATGCTCTGCAGCGTCGTGGACAGGACCGACTTGGGAGTCGCCATGTTGGAACTTGGAAGCGTAGTGCGTAGTCAAGGTGTCGAGGCTAGTTACGGTAGTGATGAACTTTGAGGACGAGTTGAACAGACATGCCCGAGACTGGTCTTGAAGACTGGTCTTCGAGGCTCGACGCGTGTCGACTTTATCTCCAGTGCTCGACGCCGATCTCATTGGAAAGAGACCGGGAAGAGCACTCGAGCGGTCAGCTCCAGGCAGAGGCTCGGGCGATCATGGTCTCGAGAACACAGGAAGAATGTAGCAGAAGATACGAAGATGCGTCATTGGTCTCACAGGGCATCAATGCGCAAGGGTGGACGTCTTGATGCCTGTTGATGCCTGTTGGTGCCTGGTGAAGCCTGTTGTGGCTGCTGCAACCCGGGAGTTTGGGCTCGTTTTGGGGAACTTGAAGGCAGCAGCAAGTGGGGCCGCCCCGCCGTGGTTTGGTTTCGCAGAGCTTGCTCAAACAGATCGGACAGAACGGTCGATTGATGATTGTTGATGATTGATTGCCCGGCATGTGCCCGGCATGCCCGGGTAACAAAAGAAATCTGGAATATCACCGGAATATCACCTCGGCTCGCAGCTGAGTCCATTGGCCATGGCCCGGCTTCCAGCGTGAAGAGTGTTCGGTCGAACAAGACCCCGTTTATGTAAGCGGTGAGGAGCTACCCTTGCCAAGCTTATTGTGCACGGACCAAGTGGGAGCTTCTGAGATCCTGCCCCACTGTCAGAGTCACAGTGGAGGGGTGTTGCCCACTCTCATCATCTCATGTCACTTTGCAACCCCGCCATTTGAGCTCCGACAGCGGCTCTGCTCTCCAGCCTTTTTGGTCCTCCCTCAACTTCCAATCTTTTTTTAAAAAGACGACCGACCTCCCTTTGTCTCCCCAGAAGGTGCACTGGTGGCACATGTGTGATATCCATGCATGACCGTGGCGGGTGCAGTAGCCTTCGTGCTAAAGTTAGTATTGTATGGAAATTCGGCAGAGCGATCATCCACCGAGGCTCGAGCCAGGTCTCCTCGGCAAACACTACCTTATGAATTGATGGAATCTCCCCATGTGCGTGTGAAGGGCACAGAAAGACGCAGCATTTACGTCAACTGTCAACTGTGCAGGAGACAAAAAGTCTGTCAGAAGCGTCCGCTACGTAATCTGGTGCTGAACCTGAACCTGACCGACCGGACCCCGATGATCGCTGCTTGCGAGGGTTCCGCTTAAGTTTTTTTCCCCACGGCGGAAGTGCTGCCGAATAATCTGTACTTAAGCCCGTCCCCAACACCACCAGAACCCACAAATTGCCCACCACCGCCCACACACAGCTCCGCCTGCTCACCACTCCCACTTCCGCGACAGGCGCATGCCGGGGCCCAATCGAGTCCTCACGCATAGTCTGAGAACCATGGCGGGCACCAGCGGCTCCGATCCCACGCGGATCGCCATTTTGGGCAGGGAAGACATCGTCGTCGACCACGGCATTTGGCTGAGCTTTGTGACTCACGACCTCCTCCAGAACCTCCCCTCGTCCACGTACGTCCTGATCAGCGACACAAATCTCTATCAGACCTATGTGCCCCCCTTCCAGGCCGTCTTCGACACGGCCGCCCCGAAAGATGCCCGCCTCCTCACCTACGCCATCCCGCCCGGCGAGTACTCTAAGGGCCGCGAGACCAAGGCCGAGATCGAGGACTGGATGCTGTCGCAGGCGTGCACCCGCGACACTGTCATTATTGCCCTGGGCGGCGGCGTGATTGGAGACATGATTGGATATGTTGCGGCCACCTTCATGCGCGGCGTCCGCTTTGTGCAGGTCCCGACCACCCTGCTCGCCATGGTCGACTCGTCCATCGGCGGCAAGACGGCCATCGACGTGCCCATGGGCAAGAACCTGATCGGCGCCTTTTGGCAGCCCCAGCGCATTTACATCGACCTCGCCTTCCTCGAGACCCTTCCCGTGCGCGAGTTTATCAACGGCATGGCCGAGGTCATCAAGACGGCCGCCATCTGGGACGAGTCCGAGTTCACTACCCTCGAGGAGAACGCCGCCGCGATTCTCGAAGCTATTCGCACCAAGGGCCAAAGCCCTTCCGCCCGTCTCGCGCCCATCCGCCACATACTGAAGCGCATCGTCTTGGGTTCCGCCCGCGTCAAGGCCGAGGTGGTCTCGTCCGACGAGCGGGAGGGCGGCCTTCGCAACCTGCTCAACTTCGGCCACTCCATCGGCCACGCCTACGAGGCCATCCTTGCGCCCCAAGTCCTGCACGGCGAGTGCGTCGCCATCGGCATGGTCAAGGAGGCTGAGTTGGCCCGCTTCCTTGGCGTCCTCCGCCCCGGCGCCGTTGCCCGCCTCACCAAGTGCATCGCAAGTTATGACTTGCCCACCTCGGTGCATGATAAGCGCATCGCCAGGTTGTCGGCCAGCAAGGAGTGCCCCGTCGATGTGCTCCTCCAGAAGATGGCCGTCGACAAGAAGAATGAAGGCCGAAAAAAGAAGATTGTGCTTCTTTCGGCCATCGGCAAGACCTACGAGCCCAAGGCAACCGTGGTCGACGATCGCGCCATCCGGATTGCCCTCTCGCCTGCCATCAGGGTTACGCCGGGCGTTCCAGAAAGCCTCTCTGTCAACGTGACTCCGCCCGGCTCCAAGAGTGTCTCCAACCGCGCTCTGGTCCTCGCCGCCCTCGGAGAAGGCACCACGCGCATCCGCGGGCTCCTCCACTCGGATGATACACAGTTCATGCTTACTGCCATTGCCCAGCTCCAAGGTGCCACTTACTCATGGGAGGACGCTGGCGAGGTCCTTGTCGTCGAGGGTAGGGGAGGCAAGCTCCAGGCCAGTGGGGAGCCTCTGTACCTTGGCAATGCCGGCACCGCCTCGCGCTTCCTCACGTCTGTTGTGGCGCTCTGCTCCCCTTCCACTGTATCTTCCACGGTTCTCACGGGCAATGCACGGATGAAGGTGAGGCCCATCGGCCCGCTTGTCGATGCCTTGCGTGCAAACGGCGTGGCAGTTAAATATCTCGAGAAGGAGAAGAGTTTGCCGGTGCAAGTCGATGCTACCGCCGGCTTCGCTGGTGGCGTGATCGAACTGGCGGCTACAGTCTCGTCGCAGTATGTCTCGTCCATCCTGATGGCGGCCCCCTACGCGCACAAGCCTGTCACCCTCCGACTCGTCGGCGGCAAGCCCATTTCTCAGCCGTACATCGACATGACCATCGCTATGATGGCCTCGTTCGGTATCAAGGCCGAGAGGTCGACCGAGGACCCCAACACCTACCACATCCCCCAAGGCGTCTACCAGAACCCGGCCGAGTATGTCGTCGAGAGCGACGCCAGCTCAGCCACCTACCCCTTGGCCGTTGCTGCCATCACCGGAACTACGTGCACCATTCCCAACATCGGCTCCAAGTCGCTCCAGGGAGATGCCCGCTTTGCTATCGAGGTGCTCCGCCCCATGGGCTGCACCGTTGAGCAGACCGATACTTCGACCACCGTCACCGGGCCGCCCATCGGAACGCTCAAGGCTATCAAGCATGTGGACATGGAGCCCATGACTGACGCTTTCCTGACTGCCTCGGTACTCGCCGCTGTCGCCTCGGGGACCACCCAGATCACTGGCATCGCCAACCAGCGGGTCAAGGAATGCAACCGGATTGCAGCCATGAAGGACCAGCTCGCCAAGTTTGGCGTGCACTGTAGCGAACTGGAGGACGGCATCGAGGTGACCGGGAAACCGCTCCAGGAATTGCAAAACCCCGTCGAGGGCGTCTACTGCTACGACGACCACCGCGTCGCCATGAGCTTTGGCGTGCTGTCCACCGTCTCCCCACATCCGGTTCTCATCCTCGAACGGGAATGCACCGCCAAGACGTGGCCAGGTTGGTGGGATATCATGTCTCAGGCCTTCCATGTCCACCTGGAAGGCGAGGAGGACCCGACTGCGAAGCACGTTGTCAAGTCATCCCGCTCAGGCACGGACCGATCCATCTTCGTGATCGGAATGCGCGGTGCGGGCAAGTCTACGGCTGGCCGGTGGATGTCCGAGATCCTGAAGCGGCCATTAATCGATCTGGACGTCGAGTTGGAGAGGCGGGAGGGCATGACTATCCCCGACATCATCCGTGGCGAGCGAGGCTGGGAGGGCTTCAGAAAGGCCGAGTTTGATCTCCTCGAGGATGTGATCAAGAACCAATCCAAGGGCCACATCTTCTCGTGCGGCGGCGGAATCGTCGAGACCGAGGCGGCACGCAAGCTACTCGTCTCGTACCAGAAGAGCGGTGGCTGTGTCATCATGGTGCACCGCGATACTGACCAGGTCGTCGAGTACCTGATGCGGGACAAGAGCCGCCCGGCCTATTCCGAGAACATCCGGGAAGTCTACTACCGCCGCAAGCCCTGGTTCGAGGAGTGCAGCAACTTCCAGTACCACAGCCCCCACCTGGATGGCTCCGAGGTGCTGCTTGAGCCGCCTGCCGATTTCAGCCGGTTCCTTTCCGTCATCTGCGGCCAGTCCGCGCACCTGGAGGACATCCGCAGGAAGAAGCACTCCTTCTTCGTTTCGCTGACCGTTCCCAATGTTTCCACAGCGCTTGATATCATCCCCAAGGCGGTTGTGGGGTCTGACGCCGTGGAGCTGCGCGTGGACTTGCTGGAGAGCTACGACCCGGAGTTTGTCGCTCACCAGGTCGCCCTCCTCAGGTCGGCAGCCAAGGTTCCCATCGTCTACACGGTACGCACAGTCAGTCAAGGTGGAAAATTCCCCGACGACGACTATAAGCTGGCTCACCAGCTGTACCAAGTTGGCCTGCGGACCGGAGTGGAGTACCTTGACTTGGAGATGACAATGCCGGGCGACATCCTTGACGCCGTGACTGAGGCAAAGGGGTTCACCCGCATCATTGGTTCGCACCATGACCCCCAGTCCAAGTTCTCGTGGAGAAACGGTTCCTGGGTTCCCTTCTACAACAAAGCGTTACAGTATGGCGACATCATCAAGCTTGTGGGTGTGGCCGGTGAGGTCGGCGACAACTTTGCTCTCACAAACTTCAAGACGAAGATGCTCGCCGCGCACGACACTCCTATGATCGCACTGAACATGGGTCACGCGGGCAAACTTAGTAGGGTGCTCAACGGCTTCATGACGCCAGTCTCTCACCCGGAGCTGCCGGCCAAGGCGGCCCCCGGTCAGCTCTCGGCTACCGAGATCCGGCAGGCGCTTGCTCTCATCGGCGAGCTCGAGCCCCGGTCCTTCTACCTCTTCGGAAAGCCCATCAGCTCATCACGCTCGCCTGCGCTCCACAACACGCTGTTCGGCGCAACCGGCCTGCCCCATGACTACTCGCTCTTCGAAACGGACAACGCGCCTGATGTCCAGGATCTCATCCGCTCTCCCCACTTTGGGGGCGCCTCGGTGACCATCCCGCTCAAGCTCGACATCATGCCCCTGCTGGACGGCGTCTCTGATGCCGCGCGCGCCATCGGCGCCGTCAACACCATCATCCCTGTACCCTCTGCAGACAACGGCAAGCCGGCCCTCCTCGGCGATAACACCGATTGGATGGGCATGGTCTTTGCGCTCCGGTCTGCCGGCCTCGTCCCGCGCACCGAGGCGTCCCCCGGCGCCGCCATGGTGGTGGGCTCGGGCGGAACCACGCGCGCGGCCATCTACGCGCTCCACTCGTTGGGCTTTGCGCCCATCTACATCGTCGCGCGGACACCGGAACGGGTCCAGGAGCTGTCGGACGGGTTCCCGGCCGACTACAGGGTCCAGCGGCTCAGCACCCCTGAGGAGGTGAGCTCTGTCGCGGCGCAGGACGCGCTCCCGAGCGTGGTCGTCAGCACTATTCCTGCCGACAAGCCGATCGACTCGGGCATGCGCGAGGTGCTGGTCGCGGCGCTGCAGGGCGGCGGCGCGGCGGGCAAGACCAAGGGCGAGCCGCGCGTGCTGTTGGAGATGGCGTACATGCCGAGGCACACGCCGCTCATGCAGCTGGCCGAGGATGCCGGGTGGAAGACGATCCCGGGGTTGGAAGTGCTTGCTGCACAGGGGTGGCATCAGGTATGTGTTTTTTATCCCGTCTATCTACACTTGGGCTAAATGAGGATGATGCTAACGAGACGACGCAGTTCCAACTTTGGACGGGCATCACACCGCTCTATGCTGACGCGCGGGCGGCTGTCTTGGGCAGCGAGGCTGCGTAGGGTATGAGTGAGGAGGAGCTTGGCTTAGCTGATTCACCTTTTGTTGGATGTGATGCGGCCTGGTTGGGTTTTGTGCTGTTTTTGTTTTAGTTTGGTTAGTTTAGGAAACCCTGCGGGTGCTAGTCAACGTGGCTTTGAGGGCCGCGTTGTGCTATGCCGAATGGAGCAGTTGTCATGTTTATGGGGCCTAGAAACCTAAGCCCTTACGTACACCCCTAGGAAGGAAAACAGTTTTAGTTCTGTACTTGACTGTGTTTGTTTCGTGGGTGTATGCTTTTTCTCCCTCTATCTCGAGCTATGTGTATCATGCAGTGGCTGCTGTTGAGTTGCTGTCCTTCCGACCCCCAAACCCTATACCACTTGAGAGAGGAAGGTGGTGGTTAAGCCCCCTGCAGACATGTGGCTACTGACTGGGTAGGATGGCGATGCGACCTCAGCCGGGGAGTATTGAGGTTCTGACACTCATGCTTCCCTTGTCCAGTATGTATGATACCCGCAAATGATCTACAAACTGTCCTGGGTACTGAATACATGGTTAATTTCACTTGGGTTTATCAATCTCCTCTTCTGCACAGCACATCACGTATGAACACATACTTCAACCAGGTCCTGAGCAGGCGATCAGCGTCATGGATCCAATCTTATTTACCCGTTGGGAAAGTTACGATTACCATCATCGTCCCAGCACAGCCCTACCGGGGATCTTGCTCCGGCAGCAGAGGCAGCCCGTATGATGCTATCGATCGGGGTCCTCTTATCCTTCATTCTTGATCTGATACACAGTTCTAAAGCTACCCGAGGGTAAATAACAGCAAGCCCATTCATCAGTACATACAACCGGTACATCCATCGCCTATACCGTAGATATCTACCCGCGATGAGACAAGACAAAAACGAGCTGGATGACGATATTATTCTCTATAAAGCAAACACAGGCTGTCATTGAGACTGTCATTAAACAAAAGGAAGAGTGCATCTATCACCAACCAACTTAACGAGACCCCATAACGTCAGAATCGGTCCACTCGGGCATCATCACCTGTCGGTCCGTCCTACCATACGAGGGCAACCATTCATTCTCTTGGCTGGCAGGCCACTATGTAGGCTAGCCTACGTCAGGTCAGGGCCAAGCTAAGACAAAGAAAGACCCTAACAGTCCTTCTCAATCATCTGGATTATTGTTATTGATAATGATGATGATGGTGATGATGAATGGAAAAGCTCCTTCGTCCTATTCAGGAATGGTGACGGCAGTGACGAAACTTCGAACCAAACAAGACCCGGGCTACGTCATCGGACCCTGCGTCGGGCTGAGAAAACCGAAAACTACTGCGGAGTTACAGCGTCCATCCCCGGAAAAAGCATCTTTCGAGAGGAGGGCCGATGGTCAGTCACTGACCACTAACAAATAACAAACAACCTGCAGCTGCTGCAGCAAGCCAGATCGGGGCTCGCCAAGTGTGATGACCCTGGATAGACACAAGGTGCTATATACAGAGGAGATGTAGTTACAAGTCATTTTCATCAATTTGGTGACTATGAAGTAGGTAGGTAGAGATTTGGTGACTATGAAGTAGGTAGAGATTCTCACAAAGTAGCAGATAGACAAGACGATTCGCAGTAAAGCATCTTCAATCTCCCATGCCTGTCCCGAGACAAAAATTTCTATGAACACCAACGCTCCCAGTGAATGCACCATCCCAAATCCCATTGCTTTCCTAGCCCGCTAATAACTAATGCCCACTGAGGTTCTTTTTGGAGTCTATGGCTAATGTCCGTCTTTTCCCCTTAGCTGATGCAGCAGACGAGAGGTAAAATAAAAAGATACAAATCGTGTGAACCTGTGCGCTGCCCAGAGCAAGTGTATATAGTACAGTCTATTCAAGCCCAGAAACCATTTCAAGCCCGTGTCGTCATAACGCTCATCAGAAACCAAAAGAAGAAATACCACAACGCCATGCTCCGCTTTGGAACCCCAACCTGTTTTTCCCGGTACAGGCACCGTGGATGTAATGTTTCGACATTGTATGATAAAAACAAGGCGAGTTGCGTAATAAATGCTATAAGCGGGAAAAAATGTGACATTGAGAATCGAAGGCGCTGGTACCCAAGTGTGCCGGCATTTGGGTACGGTACGGAATGGGCTCAGCGGTAGCTGAACGCCGAGTTTGGGTGTCAATGATCAACAAAGGCCTGTTCCAAGCCTGGATGTGGTGGTGCTGGTGCGACCGACTCGACCGAATTTGACAATGACGTCATTGCGATTATTGATCGCGGGGGACCAGCGCACCAGGGGTCGCAGGGTCCTGTCGGCGCTGGCGACCGGGCAAAGCCCCAGAAGGCGCTAGAAATAGCCATGAGAATGGATGCCGTCCCTGCATGCAAGCCCTCCTTCTGTGTGCACAGTGCCGCAGACCCTGCGCAAGGCGGGGTTGCGTCGGGGTGCCCCGGACCAATGGCGGGGTCGCAATTGCATGTCGTGAATTGTCATCGCAACCCTCCTCGGGAACGTCGAGTGCGTCGGTCGACGTCATCGCGATGCAAGAGACCAGCCCCATGAACGAACCATGGAAGCCGGTCGAAATTTGCCAAGCCGAACTCTCTCAGACGCCATGGCCTCCACGTCTGCGCTGCTTGCCCGGGAAGTCGACGTCGGGATGGCACACGCGATAGTGCCGAGTGAGTGCGTCGGCCCTGCTGAATGTCTTTTCGTCGGTGCACATGTCGCACCGGACCTTTTGCTTGCGCGCATTGTGAATCGTGTCCTCGTGCCGGGTAAGGTCGTAGGGTCTCGAAAAGATGGTGTTGCAGGGCTTCCCGGTGCTGGGGTTAATCCGGTCGCACCGGTGCGGTCCCGCCTGGGAGTTCAGAGTCGATGTCATGCCGACCGTGTCTGGCCGCCGCACACCGTTGAGGCCGTGAGCCTGCCGATGGCCCTCTCTCTTGTGCTTCTGCAGCAGTGCGGGTGTTTCGAACCGCTGGGTGCAGCCGTGGTACGTGCAGGTATAGGTGCCGCCGTCCGCGCGCGTGTCTGCCGGCCGCTGTGGAGGGAGGCTGTGTACAGACTCTGTGGCGGCCGTGTCCGCGGACCCAAGTCTCGTCGTTGCTGCCGAATGCACGGCGCTTTGCGGCCGTGGTTGAGCAACGAACGGGTACTGCTGTGGCACTTGCATGCCCGTTGGCATTGACGAGCTCAGGAAGTTATTGAAGTTGGTATCCATGGGGAGCCCGCCGAACACCTGCTGGCTCTGAGCGGCGGCGGCCTTATTAATGGCGTCGGCGTTGAACCCGTGGTGGTTATTGTTGTTTTGCTGCGGGAAGAGCGGGTAGCTTGCATCACCCTCGGATTCATGGAACTCGAGCATGGCATCCTTGGGCGAGATGGTCTGCGGTGTAGACGTGTTCGCTGACCGCGCCATCTGCTGCTGCACTGCTTGGGCATCTCGCATGGCCTTGTCTTGCTCCCGCATCTGCTGCGCCGTCCCAAAACGCATCTGGGAAGACCCCATGGCCGATGGGAAGTCGTGCATGGGCATGGGCGCCAGGGGCGAGCCATGGCGGAACGGCGAATGGTCTCGAGGTGTTGCCGAGATGGGCGAGTTTGATACCGCCGACAGGTGCTGATTGTTGGCGGCCTGCAACCGTTGGTTGAAGAGGTCGCTGGTTGGCGATATTGATGGCTGGCCCGACGACGACGAGGTGATGGTGAAGTTGGGGCTGTAGAGCTCGTCTGTGTAGGCGTCGGTCATGGTGCGGTCAAGCTTGGGGACAGGGCGCAGGGCTGCTTCGTCCAGAAATGGTGAGTGGGGTGCGCTTAAGAGATAATCAAATAGATCCGAGTTGATCTCACCAAGGTTGTGTTTCCTGTCCTCTTCAGGCTCGCCTGCTGGCGTGGCAGGTGAGTCAGATGCTACTGAGCTCGCCACCGATACGGGCTGTGACCTGCCCGATCCAATCGGATGCTCGGATGGCGGAAGTAGGCCTCGGTCGTTCCTGCGCCTCGGTGCTGTAGCGAGGTACGGATAGGACGGGATGCCGGTGCCGCTGTTGGGACCGTAGGCGGGGAGCGTCGTGTAGAAGCTATCGTGTGTTACGCCGGGAAAGGACTTGGGCGCCAGCTGGTAATTGCTGAGGTCGTCTGCGCCGGCGAGACCGTGATAGCTATCCCCGACAGAGTCGTTCACGGCAATATGAGGATTCGCGATGTTTTGCGAGAAGGGCGATAGCGGCCCGTTGGATCCCATCGATGACCGAGAAGATTCGCGCTGATGCGAGAAGCGACCGACTGACCTAGGAGTCAGCTGGCCGTTTGACATCCACGCTTCCGTTTGCATCGCGTCGGTGTCGGCAAAGAAGGGCGCGGATGAATCGGGGACGGCCTGGCCGCTTTGCCGTAGAGGCGGGAACAAAGAGGGCTCTGTCAGAGTCGGAGTCGGGATGCTGTCAAAGGCAGACAAAGGCGACGAGCCGATGCTCGAGTACTGAGACCGCAGCGACTGCGTCGAAATCGGGGACGACGACAGGCTGTCGTAGTTGAGGTTGTTGTACTCGAGGTCGACGTCGAAATCGAGCGCGCTCAAGTCGTTGGAGTCGAAGGACGGCGTTGCGTGTTGGGCGTGGTCGTAGAGGGCGGGTTGGAGGTGTTGTTGCTGTTGGTAGACAAGATGCCGACTTTGGTTCAGTGTCATGTTGTCAGGGGCTGGTTTGCGTAAGTTGAGTGTGTGTGGCAAAAAATGCAGAAGAAGTGGCTCGTGGACGTCTCAACTCGATTCTTTTATACATAGTAGAGTACAGCATTCGATTGTGGGCCGGTGGGGGGGTGCTTGACTAAGTATGGGGTGATTGCAGGAGAACGGGAAAAATGACGTACAAGGCCTCTCGACGAGTCACCACAGAGACGCTATCCGTGAGGTGTGGTGTGCAGGGGTGGGGCTGGGCGCAGGTCCCGCTGGCGATGAGATTTGCAGGGGGACAGGGGGCACCGGCCTTCTGGCCGAAGGTCGAGGGTACCTTGGCGTGTACGGATACATGTACAGTGCGCAGTGCACGACTCGCAACCCACGGTCGGGGTATTTGTGGTTAGGTCGGGCCCCCGGCCAGCCAGGGTCTGGGCGCCTTGGCTTTGTTGGAAAGAGGATGCTCTTGCAGATTTGTGTGTGAAAATCGCACCAGCTGATGTCGCAGTCGCGGCATCTTGTCGATGCGAGAGCGGACTCGACTCATCTAGCATCTTCGCGTTGCGATTGATAATCATCAGCGGTAACAAAAGGTCGAGTCGCGGGTTGTGCGGTGTCGGAGCACCCGACATTGTACGGGATATGGACATTTGTAGCGAGTTACTGTCTACGTGCTTCGTACCTGGAACGACTATGTTGATGACTTCCAGGTTGGCGGAAATGTCTTTTTTCTGTAGATGCCGTCGCTACCTATGTCTACGGTGCTGAAAACCTGGCACTCGACATACACAGTAGAGCGTAGCTGGGCTGGTGGCTGCAGCAACATCGACCAGTGACAGTGGCCGGATTTCACGGCGTGGTTGTTGGTTGGCGGTGTCTTGAGCTTGTTGCTACAAGAGATCCGGCCGCCTTGTTATCGGCTTCTTCAAAATGTGGTATTAGAATACGAGACGCTCAATGGTGCCAAGCGGGAGAGAATGCAACCAAAGCTGAACAGAATGCTGACCGCAGAACTGGTTTGGGTGGTCTGGATCAAGATGCAAGCTTGGCTGGGACTGAAGGGGGGGTGGTGCACGGACCAGATTTCTATTACAAGTGCCTAGATTACAGTTTCTGCGCTGCACCTGTGTTGCACCCTTCGAAAAATGCAGGTCTCACACACAGCCCCCATCGGCATTCCCAACAATGATCGGTCCAGGCCGATTCGCGAACCCTTCCCGGCAGTTAGGGCCCAATCCAAGCGCTGCTCCACGTCCTCTGCTCTCTGCTCCCTAGGTACGCGGGGACCTCTCGAGCCTCTGTCAGGTACGACGTGGGCGCAGTCGCGAATGAGAGCCCGAGTGCTCAGGTCTCGAGGAAAATGGGCTGCCGCTTCTGTCCGCTTTTCAGCGGCTTTGCCAGAGTGGTGGACCTGGTGGTTTGCTCTGGGCCCACCTTTCTGCCGTCGGCGGTTTCTCCAGACTCCGCGATTCGTCGCCAGCCACATCTCCGAGGGACAACCCGCGAAACGCGACCAACCATCCCGGACAACCTGTGTGGCTGTTCAACCAGAAGACTGCTCGGCAACAGAAGCCAGCTGGAGCATACGTATGCTCGCGTGTTATTCAGTGGGAATCTTTTCTTTATGGCCCGCTACCTTGTTTCCCGCCTGCCTCGCCTGCGAATAACAGGGTTGCCGGTGTGGCGTAAAGGTAACGTCGCACGGAGCAAATGTGGCTTGCAACCCACACCTGTTTCTCCGTTTGTTGAACGACTCAACGAATTAAACCGAAGTCGGAGAGGCCTTCGACTTCTTGACTTTGACTCTTTCAGAATCCCAATACTGCTCTCTTGGCAGATGCAGCGTGGAATACCTATTGGTCAGATTACTTTCTCATTATGGTGAGGATGGCGGTTCGTGGTTCCGTGACGGGCACATCACATGACCTTGCCAGTTGATACCAGCCCAACCGATTGCGACTTCGGATTTCCCAGCTCGGCTTGTCGGAATGAGTCAGACAGCAGACATGGAAGCAAGCGATTACATTTGTTCCGCTGTGTCTAGAGCTGAGTAGCACGGACGCTGTGTCGGTACCTACCTTACCTTAGGTTTGTTTGTACGACTCGTATACCCTTCCTTCCCGCCCTGATCACGGAATACGGATGCATACAACAGCATCGGAGCGGAGCTTGGGTGGGCGCCGACCGGGACATGCGGGCGGGTTCATGCACTGCGCTGCGCCGCTGACACGCCTCGTGCACGCTTTGTCAATCCCATCCCACCATCCCTCCGAATCAACACGGTATTCCCGAAACCCGATGCGCTGCCCCGATTCGCTACCCCCTCACATGGACGCGTTCCGTGCACTGTGCTCCACTCAGCAAACGTCCTCGGCCTCTGAGCCGGCCCCCCCGGTCGGGACCACGAATGCGGGGATAACGGCGGGATCGACGCCCGATCCGCACCGGGTTCATCGGAGCAGGCAACACCTGGTTCTTCCAACTGCTTCCAGCCCTGTGACTAAAAACGATGAGTGGTGATGATTCCCCGGCGAAACCTACCACGCACCTCGGGGGAACTTTGGCGAGTCAACCGGCTGCTGCCTCCGCCAAAGTGCCTCTGCACGCGCGTCCATCATCCACTCGGCTCGGCTTACAACGTGGTTCTAGTAGACGAAAATAAGTGATGACACAAGCCTGCAACTCGGCGACTATTATTGACTATTTACGCGAAATCTTTGCGCGGCAGTATCGTTCAGCGTGGCTTGCCTAAAAACCTGCGTTGTTCCAAAGAGGGAACACGGCGGGTCGTCGGGTCGGCACCGGCTACGCTCTGCCCATGTGTCCACTCGCGGCGTGACGTGGTGCATGCCACTGATTGTGTACATAGAGTTTAGTTGCCGATAAACATGGAGGCTGCCTCAACCTGACAGTGATGCAGTCACTTCAGATCTGGCGCACCGACGCTCCAACGTGTCGCATGCATCGAAGCTGCCGCACGCACAACGGCTTCTGGGGCCCATACCCCCGGCCTGTGGTTGTCCAGAATCCAGATCGCTCCCACCCTTGCATAGTTAGACGCCGCCAATCAGAGCATGAAGCCGGACCAAGACCTGGCTGTGCCACGCATCTGCTCAATGGGACCCCGCTGGCCAATGGTGCAGTGAGGCAGCCCTCCACGACGGCAAGCTAGGGTGCAGATATTTTTTTTGTGGCTTGTCTTTTGCGGTCGGCGCCCCCGTGGTGTCCCAGACTCTCGGGAGCGACGACCGTTTGTTGGTTTGTGCACGAGGGGGGCTCGAGTTGGGGCACACGACAAGACTGCGCGCGACTGCCGTTGAGACCGCCCCATCATTCTTCAGGTTGACAAGGGGCTAGCAACCGCCGATCTTTGCGATTTCCAGCTCTGAAGCAGCTCTTCTGAAACGGCCAGCTTGGAGCTCGGGGCACCGGGGTGGAGTGTTTGTTTATAGTATCTGACTCGGTAGGTGAGCTGGTGACCACGTCCGGTGTGCTACTCGTCTACTGTGTCCTTCGTAGCAAACGGTAGGTTTCGACTCGGCAACTCGCCGGAAGCCGTTTGTCATTCACAGATCATTCATTGAGAGTCAAGATGACGCCGACGGCTTCTGGGAGCTTGGCATCGCTTGGTTTCGCTGTCTCGCGATTTCGCTCTAATCTCGGAATGCGGCAGTCGAGAGCGCACCTTGGAAGTACCGGTACAGTCGCACCGGTTGACAGGATCTGTACTAGGACAATAGATTGAGGTGTAGCCATCAATATAGACATGTTGCATGTGGCAGCCACACACCGCTAAGAAAACAGAGTTTTCCATCCACGTTGTCGCTCCCGGCCAAGAAGAAGCAACGACAAGAAGAAAATTTCTTCCATGGCCGCATAAGAAACCGCATCCGTCCCGAATGTGCGGAACCGGAAATGTCTCTTTTCCTGATGTTGCACCACAGCGCTAGTTAATGCAGGACATTCCCCTTGCGCTAAAAAATGGGCGCACTGCGGCGAGGGTCTGTCTGTCTGTAGCCCCAAAAGAGAAAAGGAACGCACAGGGCGCAAGCGGGCGAGCGATCTCGGTGGGCCTCGGCAGACGCCGACCTGCCCTGCAGGAGACAGGGGTGCAAAAAGGGCCTGAGAAACCGCCGGCTGGACGGAATCGGCGTCGGCTCCGATGGATTTCGTCCAGTCGTTCGTCCCTGGATGTCCCGATGCACAATCCTACTCGACAGAATTTTCGAGAATGCCAAAGTCGCGCAATCTCGGTGTCTATCGACTACGAGATAACACCGAGCACTTACACACAACAACAGACTTCCAAGGTTCTCTTTCCTGATCACTATTCGTACCGTCCCACGATGCCGCTGGGCCGGGTCGGCGCTGCACCCCATCGCGCCGAGTGATACCCAGGTTAGGAATTCGAATCCAGAATCCGAGCGAGCCCGGTTGATGATGATGACCAATTCATCAAAAAGCTCGTTTTCAGCTGGGCTTAAGATAGTCACGAGCTTACACGCCCTTTTGCAAATGGACTGAATACGGAAGCTACTATCAATGTTACTCAGCGTAATTCGGTCACGAGCCATTGCCCTCATTTAATTGATATGCACCTAGTTCTACTCACCAACTTGGGTACTTACCTACTTCAGGTTTGTAAACGCACAACTCAGCGTCCGTAAACAGCTTGAAATAATCTGACATGATGTCCCGAGTGTTAAACTCAGCACCCACCTTAGGTAATAAATACCTAAGTTAAGTTACCTACTTCCGGGACTTGACTCCCTGTCTTACACCCTAGGGAGAAAATAAACCCGTCGCCCACACATATAGTCCACAAAACGTCGCAGCCAGTCTCGTGGGCCGGCCGGCCCCATCCGGCGCCGCGCCCTACCCGCAAGGCACGCAAGCGGGGAAGGGTGGTGGTGCAAGCGGCACAGCTAATAAAAGGGGAGGGTAGGGGGAACAAACAGGAGCTGACCTCGTCCCTGTCCCGCGCATGGCACCCCGGCCAGAAACCACCAGCGCGGGTCCTAAGAATGTTATTTATGGATGGTGGGAAAAAAATTTGAGCATGCATGGATGCGGCGCAGTTGCAGATTGCGCACTTACAGATTACACCTTGCATGCCGACCACACGTCTAGAACTTAGTTTTTTTTTCAGGACCGCGTCCTCGAGGTTCTAGATGGTAGATGGTAGTCAAGGGTCTCCGCGAAGGGGGGGTGAGGGGGCCGATGGTCGAGGCCTAGACAATCAGACATGGGCAAAACTTCAGTTCTATGTAGGCTCTTGAAGGGAATGGTCGGCTGAATGGGCTGGGCGGGCTGGACTCGATGCTGCATATGCATGCCCAGACTGATTGACCGACACGAGACCGAGGACGGCCGGCAACCGGCGGTGGGGGGGTGTGTAGAAAACAGAACAGAGATCCCAGGCCGAGGCCGAACTTCCGATCGTTGGATTTTCGTTTTTTTTGTTGCAACAAAATGTAGATCACGGTTCACAGAAGGAAGACCGTTTCGAATCGAGGTAGCAAGGAGGAGTAAATCACGCATCACACCAAAACACCAAACAACATGATCAACAACCGGAAACATTTTGCATTTTTTTTTCATCTCCCAAGTCCCAACGTCCGTTTTCGCTACTACGTTACGTATGTGTGTATACCTCAGCAATGATCACCAAATCAAGACCACACCAACATGCTCCGGCTCCTCGAAACAATGCCACCACCACCCCCATCGCTCAACAAAACAACAACTCCACCCGTGTCTCTTTGCTCCAAACGAATGCTCGAATACTCAAGAACGAGAAATGGTGACACGCGACAAATGCAATGACCAATCTTGAAAAAAAAAAAGCAGAAGGATTTCTTCCCATGGTATCCGGCCAGCAATGAGACCACACCCCCCTTCCTTCCCCCCCACTCTCTCCCCACCAGCAACAAATCCCCCTTTTTGATCACCCGGCCTTGTAACAGGCCACCCATAACCATCAACCAAACTCAGATAATGATAAGCTGCAACACACCATAGCAGTTAGCAATCGATCAAACACCATGGTACCACCTGATTGATAGAGTAGACAAACAAAAAAAAAAGTAAAAAAAAAAAGGAGTGACCAACCTCAATCAACTTCTCCGTCAAGCCAAAACACGTGCGATCCTGCTGCTCCTGGGCCAGGTTAAACGAGCAGCTGCGCCAGAGCCCGGCAAAGCCCATGTCCTCGAGGATCTCGTTGAGCACGCCGGCCGACGACTCGAGCAGCGCGCTCGAGAACTTGGGGTTGGACGTCAGCGTCTGCAGCAGGTTGTGCGCGGCCTCGAGCGTGGCCGACGCCTGGCAGTGCAGCAAGATGTCGTCGAGGAGCGCGATGATGGGGGCGCATCTTTTGTTGTGGACACAAACGAGATTAGCAAAAAGTAGTACACACAACGATAGCAAGAGAAGGGGGGGGATATACAAATGCATCACCACGCCCGGCCGCGCAAGCGCGATGCGGTTCAGCCACTGCAGGCTGCGATGCTGCACCGCGTCCTCGAGGTACTGGAAGTCGACCAGCTCGATGGCCGTGTTGAGCAGCAGGTCCTTGTCCTTGAACCGCGCCAGGTCCTGCTCCGCCCGCAGACCGGCCGGGTCCGACAGGCCCGCCGAGCTGACGTTGATGCCCGCCGCCCAGAGATGCTCGCGCAACTCGGCCGCCGACGCCGTGCGCGCCAGGATGAGCGCCATGTAGGGCGACGCGACGAGGTCGTCGACGTCTCGTTCCGCCGCCGCCGCCGCCGCCGTGGTGCCTGCTGCTGCGGCGGCAGCGGCGGGGTTTAAGAAGTTGCTGCTCTTCTTGTTGGGGATGGTCATTTCCAAGAATGTGGACAGCACCCGCAGCGCCGTGGTCTTGGTGACGCTATCCGTCAGCCCCCTCACCAGACACGCGCACGCAGCGTAGTGGAAGTTGTCGCTGTTGAAGTGGACGCCGTAGGCCTCGTCCAGCGGCAGCGCCGCCTCCTCGAGCTGGTTCCGGCCCTGCAGCAGGTACGGCACCATCGTGTCGCCGCCGCCGCGCATGTCGCCGGTCGTGCTGATGTTGGTGAGCACTGCCTCGAGGAACTGAGCAGTGCAGTTGAACAGGTTGGACGGCACCAGCCGGAGCAGCGAGATGGCGAGCCAGAAGAGCTGCACCCCGTAGCGCGACGCCGACGGTAGCTTGGCCATCATCTTGGAGAGCGACGTGACGATGGCCACGAGCATGTCGCTGTTGCTCTCCTCGCCGAAGCGGCCCACGCTGTTGCGCAGCGCGACAAGGACCTGGTACAGCAGGTCATCGTCCACCTCCTCGCGCGCGAGGCAACCCATGACGGTGAAGGCGCGCGGCTGAATGGCCGGGTTGTTCTGGAACGCCGTGCTGGCCACGAGGCTCATCCACCTCGAGCGCCAGGCATTGGCAACGTCGACCGAGGGAGCCGCGACGGAACACGTCTCAAAGAGAATGGTAGCCAAATTCTCCGTCGCAGCCAGCGTCGGCCCGGCCTCCTGGGTCGTTGATATCGACGCGCCATCCCTCATAAACGTCACCGAGTTGACAAAGATATCATTCTTGGGATCCGACAGCGTCTCCAGCGTTGCCCTCAGCTTGTTAAGCCGGTCCTCGTCAAGGGTAAACGAGGTGCACGCTGAGTGGATCGAGTTGATCAGCAGCCGGTGGACGACCACCCTCACGTCCGGCATGCCCGTGTTGGCGAGCATGGTGACGACGTGGAAGATCTCGGGCAGATACAGCTGCGCCTGCACGCCGCTGTCAAACGACAGGGCAAGACAAAACTGTAGCAGCACACAGAGCTCGTTCCACACCGCATTGTCGGGCAGATATTTGGTCGGCCGCAGCGACGACCGATTCAGCGCCTTGCGCAGGCGCGAGATGATCTTGCCGCGTAGGGTAACAGTGCCGATTGCGCTGGCAATCGACGTCAGCGTCTCGGTCTGCTCATCCTCGAACCCAAGACCCAGCGCAGCCTTGATGATCTCGTCGAGGAAGATATCCAGCAGCACTTCGTCCTGATAGATGACGGGCCACACCGACTGCTCCAGCGCGAACGTCAGCGCCGGGTCCGCGAGCGCGACATCGATCAGCTTTCGGAATAGCGCCGCAATCTTTTCCCTCCCCTTGTCGCTGTCGGTTTCGCCCGCCAACACGCAGGTCCGGAGCCCCGGGATCCAGGGCGCCATATACGCCAAGCTCAGGGGCTTCTGCTCCTCCAAGAAGCTATCCCACCCGACAAAAAACTCATTCAGGAAATCCGCCGTGAGCTGCGGCTCCGTCTGCGCCAGGCTCTTGCTGATCTTGATGATGAACTGCGACGGCTCCAGCGGTACCGAGATGTCCCTAGTACTCATGAGCCTGGACGCCGCGTTGAACTTGAACGCCTTGCACAGCGCGGCGAGCAGGTTATACGATGATAACCTCAGCACGGGGTCGAGGGTGGCGAGGTTCGTGAGAGCCAAGTTCAGCAGCGTTCCCGGGACGTCCTGCGGCCGGATGAGCCGCTCAAACGACTTTGTCGTCCTCGTGTCCTTGGCATACTTCGCTTTGGCGGCGCGGATCGCCTGCAAGACATCCGCCTTCTTCGGGCTGGTAAAGTACATGACAATCTTGCCGTTGTCAGCCCTGAGGCCGAACGCCGAGTCGTCCTCGGTCTGGATCGACGTGGGTGCCTCGTCGACGTCGCCGAGCCGGAAGATATCATTGACCGTCGTGCTTAGGCGGAAGCCGGGCACGTCCTGCTTCTTAGTCGTGGTGACCTGCACAAACTGACTGCCGACCTTAATCACCACGTCAATCTTGCCCTTAGATTTCGACAGCCTAGTGATGGGCTGGAAGACATATCGCGTATCCGTCACCACACTGATCGTCTCCTTGGGGAGGTGCAGCTGGCTGAGGTGGAAGTGCGCCTGCAGGTCTTGCAGGCTGCCGATGAGATGGTACTCGACATTGGCAGGACTGAACACGCTGGTCTCGTTCTTAGCCGAGCCTCGGAGGATGCGTCTGAAGCACTTTTTGGAGGCGCTGTTCATGTTGTAGATGTAGATCCGCGTGAGCTGACGAGCCAGTTCCGTCGGCGTAAGCAGCTCCAGCTTGTGGAACAACTCGTCCTTGGGTTCGTTTTGGCCATTGTAGCAGGTAGCGTCGATGAGGAGACCGAAAGGGCGGTGCCACAGTCGACTGGCAATCTTGAGGTAGCAGTATATCAAGGTGTCGTAGTCGATTGACTCGCCATCAAAGTTGCGTAGGATGATGCAGATGATGGACAGCCCGTCCTTGCTCTCACCGCCATCGTAAACGGCACGGGCGGTGAGAAACGATTCGGTGCTGCGGAAGGCGTTGCGGAGCATGAAGTCCTGAAACCTGGAATAAGACGGGGGGCTATTTGCAGAGATCTGCGGCCGGTTCCACGTCACAGCCAGCGGTGGCGGCCCCAAGTTCATGATAAGGTTCCTCAGGGGCTCCAGCACGGGGGACCGACTCCTCGTCGACTCCGCCGGCGACCGGACGAAGTCCCTCCTCTCCTTGGAAACTAGCCGCTGACGGACGTGGTCCCAATGCTCGTACAGAAACCTGTGCATGGCCACGCAGGAACCAAAGTCGAACGACTCGCCCCTGTCAGGCTGCTCCATCGCCGTCGGCGGGACCTGTGTGATTCGTCAGCAAGACACATCCCCAACCATCAACAGAGAGACCCAGGAAGTAGACTCACCGATATCTCGCGCAAAAAGGTCGTAACTTTGTAGATATTGTTGGTCAAAAAGTCGATCAGCGGGAACATGTAAGGCTCCTTGGCGCCAAACAGCACGTTGTTTGCCAGGTTCTGAATGACCTTGGCGATGAGCAGCAGCCCGCGGCGCATCTCCTTGGACGGCGGTGTCGACACCAGGCCTTCGACCTCGGGGGCAACAATTGCCGGGCAGAAGAAGCGCAGGAAGATGAAGGCGCCGACGGCCGTGTACTTTGCCTCGGGGAACCTCTCCATAACCGCCTCCGAGATCTGCCCATTGTCAGCACTACACTACACTGCCGAAACAAATCGTTTGTAAACTTACGATACTGCAAATCTTGCGAAACGACGCCGGGATGCTCGACGACGAGCCGCAGATATTCTCGATGAAGACCCTAGCCACTATCTGCAAGTGCTCCGCGTTGGTTTGCAGTTCCTCAGGCGAGCTGACCCTGGTAGGATCCAGCTCCAGACTCAGGTCCTTGGAGGTCATCATGAGCCTCTCAACGACATTCTGCAGCGTGGCTTTGAGGTAGCCGACGCCCTTCCATTTGGCGTAGATGGACAACATCTTGGTGGCCACGCACGTCCTCCGGAGTAGCTCCGACTCGTTTTCTGTACAACTATTAGCCAATGACCTACACCTCCCCCAAAAAGGGTTTCGAAATCATAAACTCACCTGTCTCCTCGATCTCTTGCTTAATCAGCGCCTCGAGCAGCGCAAAACTCGACCCCCTCGCCTCAAAGATGTTCAGCAGCGAGATGGTGAGCTCATCGACCTCATGACTGGGGCAAACAGCGCTCATAGCCGCAGCCAAGCCCGGATCGCTGGTAAGAAGCTGCGAATCGGGGTTAGCCACCCTTCCTAACCCGCCAATGGGGGGGGGGGGGGGGGGGGGGGGGGGGTTCTGAACTCACCTCCAAGAGCTTATCATACTTCTCATTCACAGCCGCATCGCTCAAATTGTTAAACTCGGTCCCCTGAACGAGAATGTTGTACAAGACCCTGACAAACGCAGTTCTGATGTCCTTGTTCTCGTGGTACCCAATACTCAGCGAGTGTTTCAGGCCGACATCAATATTGGCACTGAGCAGGTTGGAGAGAATGGTGATGGCCAGATCCGACGTCGACGCCTCCGACGTAATCGTGACACCGCTGCCCGAAGAGCCAAAATGATGCTGCCCATGGTAACCGTGATGGAGGTGGTGTTCACCCACCCGGCCCAAATCAGTTCCGTTGGGGTCTATATTGAGGAGCGACAGGAAGCGGTTGAAGTACTGGTGGAACATTTGCGACTTGAGCTCACTCATGCCGACGTCTGTCTGCCCGTCACCGGGTTGCAGCGGCAAGCGGAACGTAAGCGTGGAAAGCGCGCGAAGGCATGCCTTGTCGAGATCACGCTGGACGCGGGTCATCTCGTCTTGTCGGCCAGCAGCATGAGGGGCGGAATCAGCGCGTGTAGAGCGCGGGCGGGCAATCCAGCTAAAGATGTACTCGAGTAGCTGATTGCGGATGCGCACGTCGTCGCGGAGGTTGAGCTGTTCCTTGCGCTTGGTGACGGCCTCGACGAGCTGACAGATTTTGATTTTGACGCGGAGGCTGTTGGGCGTGTCGGAGACGCCGTCGAGAAACCTGGCAAAGTTAAGACATAGAGCGCCGAGGTGAAGGGTGGATGCTGCGCCTAGATCCGATGGGGTGTCGAGCCGTTCGACGAGAGCTTTGAGGAGGGAGGAAGATTGCTCGGCAAAGATGATGTCATTGTCCTGGCCTTTGATGCTTGGCTCAAGAGCGCCGGTGAACAGTACGTCGAGTTCTGTTTCCAGCGCTTTGAACAGGGGTTGGAAGAGGGACGGCGGCACCTCGGAGGACAGGACCTCCCTCATGGTTTCGCGGACTCGGACATTGGCGCAGGCCAGCAGCTGGATGCTCAGCCTGAGGTACCGGGTGAGAAGCGGTTCCTCGTGGCTCCCGGACGACAACCGGTCGATCCATCTCAGTCCACTGATGGCAGGTTCCTCGATGTTGGTAGCCTGCTCAGCCGTGCAGATACCTCCCAACGAGGCGAGGAACCCCGAATAGTTCCGCCACTCAGCCACCATCCTTTCCGTGACGGCCTCGGCGCCGCCTGCCTGCGAGATATCTTTGGAGAGGTGCAGCCATCGGTCAAACACCGACTCCCAGGCATCGAGGATGCCGGCACTGGGGTACTGCATGCGCCTCAACAGTGCCCTCATCCGCTTTTGGAACGCCACCAGCCCCGTGAACCTGAAGTCGCGAGATGAGATCTCGCCAAAAATCTCCCCGTTGCGGAGGAGAGTAAGCGATGATTTGGCGGTCGCGGGGGCTGTGTCGATGAGACGGCATTCCTCAAGAAAGGTGCCGATGCAGGAGGTCACCATCTGGCAGGCCCCCATGTCTGCCGAGCAGAGCGAAACGAGGAAGAGTGTCTCCAGTTTGGAAGATGCGGCAGTTCGCTCAATGATGTCGTCGGACGTGTGGCCGAGTTCCTGTTCCAAGGTTAGTAGAAATATTCAAAGACGAAGAAGCTTCGGAGGTGAATGGACGCACCGGTATCGACGTCAGAAGGATTAACCTCGACTCGAGATAGCCATTAATGGACCTAAGCCCGTCAGCGGTGCAGGGCAGCCTCGCTCTGTCGCAAATCGAAATAAGAATGAGTGACCTGCTCATGTCAGCCCCTACCCCTATTTCCCTTAAGAGGTCACAACAACAAAAACATACGTAAGCCGCCAAAACTTCGTTTTGAATGCCTTGGACCCCAACCCCTTGGATGCCCTCAGGTTCGACAGCACAGACTCCTTGGCGAACAAGCGCTTGGCGACGCCTGTAGCCAGCCGCCTAACGGATTCATCCGCCGCAATGATGCACGAGATGAGGGCTCCCAAATTCTCCTCATAAAAGGGGTCGCGGTCATTCCGGGCCACGGGCGGGCCCTCGAAGAGGGTCATGGGCGAGGCGTCGAGAAAGTTGAGGATGTTACACACCATGCTGATCGAGGGGCCGCTCTCGACAGCCCTGCGTTGGGCAGTCTGATCTCCAACGTATCCCTCATTTAGGAGTTCGGACATGGTCTTGCGGAAAAGTTAGCTTAGGGCGGACGTGCAAAGTTGGCAGGGGAAGGAAGCTTACCTGTAGCTGCGCCTGAACGAAGGCACTAGCAAGGGCAAAAAGGGGCTGATACTTCTGACTATTCCCAAGCCGCGCAAAGTGGGCACACGCCTGGATAACGGCGATTTTGAAGTTGTGCGGCGCCGAGGGCGAGAGGCAAGTCACGGCGAGCGACTCGACCGAGTGCTCAAAGTTGAGATGGGTCAGCGAGACAAAGGCTGCCGTCATGATATCCTGCTCGTACATGACGACCTCTGCGCCCGGCACGATCCGCCTGAACACGGCGTCCCTCACTTCGTCCTGCACGTCCATCGCGTAGCTCATCAGGGCCGAGTCGTTCTCGGCATCAAAGTGGCGGGCGGCCCGCAGCAGTAGCACCAGACAGTACTCGGCTTGCTCGTTGCGACTCCGGAGTGCCTTCCTGAGCCCGTCTAGAAACTGCACCTTCTTGGCTATGCCGGCGCCCTTGAAATCGCGCATGTTGCTGGCGACCTGAAACACATCCGGCTGCAGGAACAACAGCGTCATCTGCATCGGGTACAGCAGGGCCTTGCGGCGGCCATTGTCGCCAATGGTCAACGTCATATCAAACAAGGTGTCTGGCGCGTTCTCGCGGCGCCTGGGGCTATGCACCGAGTGCAGCTGGACAAACTCGACGGGGTACCGGTCGAGCCAGCGGGTGATGATCTGCGGCATGACGATGGCGATGGTGTTCTGGAAGGACTTGCGGAAGTGCAGAAAGCTGGAGCAGAATTCTTGCACGACAAGGCCTAGCTTTTGGCTGTCGACCCAGAAGAAGGAGATGAGGCGCATCATGACCAGCGCGGCTCGCTCCTCCTCGGCGGCGGCCGAGTTCGGGAGGGGGGCGCTCTGGGCGGGGGTGTTGTTTCTGGCCGAGTACATGATATTGCGGAAGAACTCAAAGGCGGTGGGCCAGCTCGACGCCGTCACGTACTCCATGATGAGCTTGATGTGCGCCTCGATGGCGCCGGCGTGGGATTGGAGGAGGTTCCTCGTCTCGGGGGGCTCGCTCGATGAGGTGGAGAGCGGAGTTCGCGTGGGCTCTTCCGGGGGAGGAGTCGTGATGCTTTTTGCGGACGAGTCGTCGAGGATGGCCTTGGCCGGCAGCGTGTAGCCATCCGGGATGGGCTCGAACAGCACCTTGATGACCTCGAATACACGGCTGAGCTGTACATCGCTGAGGGGCTCGGGCGGGTAGAAGGCCGCCCGCTGCGAAGGGCACAGGGGCCCATTAGACACGGGGGATGAGCTCGACCTGTCGGTGGAGCCCTTCAGACGGTACCAATTGCTGGCACAGCAGTCGGCGATGAGCTCGAGGACGTAGAGTTCCGAGAGCAGCACATGGGGCGGGTGGGAGAGAAGGGACTTGTAGGGACGGATAAGCTCCTCGAGTAGCGACAGGAGGGCGTCGAGGATGAGGCTGATGGAGGGCGCGCTGATCTTGACGAGCGTGGCGCGGGTGATGGAGACGATGTCGTCTTGGGAGAGGTCCTGGGTCGGCGTGCCGGTGCGGTGGGGGAGCTGCCGGCCGTAAGATAGCCACCGTCAGCATCCATGAGCCCCCTCGATCAATACACAGACAGGTACATTCATTGGCACGGGGAACGCAGAGAAAGGGGAGACCACGCACTCTCGTGGTGAGCCTGTCCACCAGGCAGCCTACTAGGCCCGCATCGCCGTTCATTGTGCGTTGACGAGAGCAATATCCGGCCGGCGCCTTCTCATGGTTGAATTCCGTATTATTATTATTTTCCCTATTTCCGATCGACGGCGTCAGGACCGCACGGCGGGCCTTGGTTCGCCCGGGGGAGGCAGTGTGCGTGTGTGCGTGCGCGATGTGCGCGATGTGCGCGATGTGCGCGTAGTGTGTGACGTGGTATGGAGGTGGTTGATGGTGATGATGCGGTGCACGGAAAGCCGGTCCTGCGGCGGGCCGTCGGAGGGAGGCCGAGATGAGACAAAATTTTGGGAAACGGGACGGGGCAGGGAGGTTCAGCTAGTGACGAGCTACTAGTAGGATTTAGGTTGGCGCTGGCTTCGACAACGGGAGCGCGCTTGCCGGATTGCGAATTGCGGCAAGGCGGGGGAGAGACGGAGCGGGGACCCCTACCTACTACGCTCAACCCCTACAGATACTGCTGTGGTGGGTGGGCCCTGCCGAGCGTCGAGCTCCAGTTGGACAGCGCCCACCACGCCGCACGCCGCACACCGCACACCGCCCGCCGTTTCCCCTCCATCGGGCCTCGGCCCCCCCTGGCGGTTCCTGCATCCACCGACTCCGGGGCTTGTGGAGCATGGCTTTTCTATTCTGTACAGAATACATAGAGATTCCATTCAAGATTACAAATTACAGAATCTGCCGAGGCTATCAGTAAGCGGACATCATGGCCATTTCTCACCCAGAATCGACAAAGTAGCGCCTCCTATTTTCTCTCTAACTAAAGTACCTTCCTCCTCCCAAGTTTGTGGGCCGCATGAATGCATGCGCAGGATAATGCCCTGATGCAACCCTCGCCAGTGTTGCTGCCGTGGTTCTATGCAACTGGGTGCAGTGAGTGTGGGCTTGTTGTGACACAACCAGTCCGATGAGCCCACCAGTCAGTCCTCTTCTTCCCTTGGCACGAGGACCCCAACGGATATTGGAAGGCACCCGGCATGGCAACAAAACATATAGATGGTGGACAAAACAATCTTCCTCCGTTACCTCGCATCAAAAGACCAAGCACAAGCCGTCCGTTAAACCCCATCTACTGCCTATAACCCCGCGAATCGCGATAGTTCCGGTTATCGCCGCCGCCGCCGCCGCCGCCGCCGCCTCTGTTGTCGTAGCGCCGATCCTGGCCCTGCTGCGGAGGGGGACGATATTGCTGTCCCTGGTTGCCTCCTTGATGACCTCCCTGGTAGCCGCCTCCGTGCGACTGCGTCCCGGGTGCGTAATAGTCATTACGATGGTTCTGGCCATATCCCTGGTTGCCGTGCCCTTGGTTGTAGCCGCCGCCCGAGTGGTGAGCCGACGGCGGCGGGGGAGGGACCCCGATGCCGAAGCCGGGAAATCCGGGCGGCGGGGGATACCCTTGCGGCGCTGACGCGTACTGTTGTTGTTGTTGTTGTTGTTGTTGTTGTTGATGGCCGCCACCGCCGTAGCTGTTTCCACCACCGCCATAGCCGTTTCCACCACTGCCGTAGTTATTTCCGCCACCACCGCCATAGCCGTTTCCATAGCCGCGGTCTTGTTGCTGGTATCCCCCGCGGCCGCGTCCACCGCCGCCACGAGGAGGTCCGCCCGCGTAGTTGATCCTGTCTCCCCGTCCACCGCCGCCATAGCTGTTCCTCAAAGGCGCGCCTCCATAGCTTCTCCCACCCCTCTGGCCCTTGTTTCTGACAAACTCGACATCGCTCCTGTCAAGAGCAGGCGTGGGCATTTTCAGACCACGGAGGAGCATCGACTTGTGCGTGTGAGAACTGCTCGGCATGTCGTAGCTCACACTGTCCTTGTGTGTTAGCAACATGATACTAAATCTGACCTTCTGACGTGGAAGGGGGGTACATACCTGAGTGATCGGTCGTAGTCGACATCCGGCATGGCGTTCCTCTCCAGCGGGTACACGAGCGAGCCGTGTGGAACGTAGCCTTCAATCTTCCGCACCTCGCCGGCAAGACCATCGCTCCTTTTGGGATCCAGCTTGAACTTGGGCACGCCCTGCTTCTTGGAATAGAAGTGGGTTGTGATGTCCTCGTACAAGTCCGGATGAGCATCCGAGATGAGAAGCACCTCGTCGCCCGGCGCGTTGCGCGCTTGGTCGTCGGCGCTCAAAAGGTGCGCCTTGGTCTCCATGGCGGCTAGCAACCGAGGCATCTCGATGAACGGCAGCAGCGCAATGCCCTGCCAGGACATTTTCTTACCATTCAGGTCGATGTCAAAATCTTCTGGGTAGAAATCGAGGATCGGGCTGTCCTCCAGCAGCATCAGGTCATGGAATACCTCCGGGATGGAATGCCGGGAAGCCGCCGGCAGAACACTCATGAGCTGCTCAAAAGGACGCGATATCCTGCCCTTCTCGAACTTGATGTCCATCTTGCTCAAGTCAACAAAGTCAGCCGCGAAGGGGGCGTAGTGGTAAGGGTAGAACCACTCCCACGAGGGGCAGCCCTGAAAGTAGTACATCAGCACCCAGGCGAGACCTTCGACGTAGGCCCGGGCAACCTTGTGCCGGAAGGCGATGTCCTTGGCATCCACTTTGAACTTTTGCTCATAGTATCGGTCGGCGTAGCCCTCTTCCCAGAGTCTGACTGTGTCGCCCGAGCCTTCCTCGCTCGAGGGGATGGGTGTCTCGGTGCCGGAAGTGGCATCGGTGGCGCTGCTGGCGTCCTCAATGAGCTCCGCCTTGCGTTTCCCTAGGGCCGAAGGTGGAGTCTGTGCTGGGTTGTCTTCCTTCATGGGCTCGTCGTCGCCTTTCGGCTTGTCACCATCTGGCTTGTCACCATCTGGCTTGTCGCCATCTGGCTTGTCTTGGGGTTGGGCCATCAGACCTTGGATCTGGCTCTTGAGCACACTGGCGGCGCTCTTGTTGGCCACGTTGGCCTGGTCAACAGCGCGGCGGTTCACCACCATATCGTGAGTGATGACAGGCTTGGGGATGCTCGCAACCGGGAACAGGTTCATTCCCGGGGGCGGTCCGTTTGCCTCGGGTGCCCCCCTTCGTGGCCTGCCACTGAGCGGCGAGTTTTGGGCGCCGCCCCTGCCGTTACCTTGCTGTTGGAGCTTGCGTCTCTTGAAGCCGGCCTCTCGCCGATCGTCGACCTCCTTTCTCCGCCTGAAGATGGAGTCTTCCTGTTTGGCGAGGCCGCTGAGGATGTACTGGGCGCGGTCGAGATCCACATGTCCGTCCTTGGTCACATATCCACCCATAACGGCGAGGTTGTCTTTCCAGATGGCCATGAGAGTCTCGATGCCGTTCTCTCTGATTTCGAGAGCAGGCAAGTGAGGCAGGAAATCATTTCCGACGAAAAAGCACATAAAAACCCAGTCGTCGATGGCGCGCTCAAGATCCCAGCGAAAGGGAAGATTGGAAATGTTCAGCTCAATGGCAAGGTACTCACGCAGGACGGACACATGAAGCCAGATGAAGGGCTTCAGGGGAAGGGCCTTGTCCTTCTCGCCAAACTCGCCTTCCTTCTCCTTTGCCTCACCTCTGCAGTTTCTCTCGTCGTGGCCCTTTTGGCCGCAGAGCTTGCACATTCTGACCTTGCTGTCTTGGGCAAAGACATCCTCACGAAGAACGCGGAAATGCGGCTCGTGGGTAGCAAGGCCAAGCATGATAAGATCTGCGTCCAGGCCGTAGATGACATGGCGGGTGTTGGGGTCATGCTCGGGCGAGTTGCGCTGCGAACGGACAAAATTCATGATCTTGTGCTCACCCTCGCCGGGGACGGTGGCATCGGAGATGAGAACCTTCATCTTGGCCCACGCGGGGTCCGTGTTGAGCTTGTAAGAACACCAATACCGCAGGCTTTGGGCGAGGATGTCCATGAACGGGGTGCCCGGCGTGATGGAGTTGGAGTCAAACGCCTTCTTGACAACCTCCTCCACCGGCTCCTCCTTGGCGTTACTGCCCTTTTCCTTCCTGAGCATCTTGATGAGCTCTTGCTTGTCCGCTTCCTTCTCCTTGGCATCCTGGGCGGCACGAAATCGACGGGAGCGCTGTTGGTTCATCTTGGCTCGAGGCGCAACACCATCTATCATCAGGTATCAGCATCGAACCATTTGAAGGCAGGGTCTCGACAGTTGGGAGAGCTTACCAACAGCAATCATGAGGAGCTTTCGGGGTCGAACCATGTTGACGACGCGTTCGGTGTACTTGAACACCTCAATCATCATCTCCTCCTCATCCCTGGGCGCCGGCCTGTCCTCGGGGTGCGAGCACGGATGGACAATGCCGTTCATGTCGAGGTAGAGGTTGTCGAACTCCTCGCCATTGGGGTTGGGTTGTGTTGTGTCGACGGGAACGACAGTCCCATCTTCCATGACAAGGGCATTCTCCTCGACGACGGGGGATATGATCTTGGGGTATTTGGTGGAGAGCCACCTAAAGGCAGCCGGGATACCCATCGTGGGCGGTTCACGAAATTATCAGCAGGCAGAAGTTGTCGAACTCGGGTCGGGCAAACGGTCAGCGGCTGCGACTAGTCGGGGCTAGCTATTGCAACAAGCGGCGCTTGATGTCAATTTTTAGTGAGAAGCGACGCTACGTCTGTGCCCATATGGGGGGGTTTTGCGGTGCGAAGTCGTCGATGGGGCGAGGCAAGATTCCGGAGTTGAGACTGCAAGTCGCATCGACAGCGAAGTGTTGGAAACGGGAAAGTCGCTGGACAAAGGCCAATCCCAAATCTTTTACTCGTTGCGGTAGACACCAAGATCCAGCCCTCTTTGTGTCCCGAATTCCAACAATGGCGGGAATGGATGGGGCGGTGCTGGAAAGGGTAAAAAGTTGATGCGCGACGAAGCATGCGCGTTCGTGGTTCGAGGCGAGAACAGCTCCAAGTGCGACAAGGAAAATCCGATTCGATCGACGAGTGACACAAATGTGGGTCCCAGGTAAACTAACCGAGAATGCCGAGCCTTGTGAACTGGCCCACTTTATTTTAGTTTACTCGACCCAAGCCCAGAGTTATCGCAAGCTTCCGAGAGAGAGCCAGTGGATTCCGAATTTCCGTTTTCCGTGATCCGTCCACCTGTCCACACCTGGCCCTTGGCCTTCCAAGCTCGGCCCACGAAAGATGCAAAAGTGGTGATAGTATTCGTAAACCGCGGCCATTCCACGAAGTAAAGATATTACAGTTCCGTGTTTCTGGTTGAGAACCGAACCAACCCGACCTGCGACGTTGCAACCTCCTTTCGAAAGTACACGATCGAACGACGAAGAGGTCGGGGCCGGACCAAGACTGTCCCGACTCCTCCCAAGAAACGACGACCACGATTCGCACGACAGAGCCGATGCTCCTCCATGGCAGCTAATAGCCCACGGCCTCCTCCCCCCCGCCGACCCCAACCGACGCCATGTCCATGTTCTCGACCATCACGACCGCGCCGGCCAAGCAGTCGGTGAGCGAGACCATCCCCGTGCTCAGCGGCCGTCTGAGCACAGCGACACTCCTCGAAGACCGCCGCGCTGCCATTCTTGGTCTGCGCAGTTTTGCCAAGCAGTATCCCGCCTCGGTCGCGTCGGGCGCCCTACGCAGCCTGATTGGCAGTCTCAGCCGCGACGGGGAGGATGTCGACACGGTCAAGGTCGCCTTGGAGACGCTGCTGATGCTGTTCAGCCCGGACCTGGACAGCCCCGAGGCCTCTGAGGAGATTGCCCTATGGGTGGCTGACGAGTTCACCCAGCGGCATGAGAACATCGCGCTGTTGCTGGGCTTCTTGGGGAACGAGAGGACCGATTTCTACTCGCGGCTCTACTCGCTGCAACTGCTGTCGGCTATCCTGTCCGCGCGGACCGAGAGGACGGAGGAATGCATTGTCAATACCAACGATGGCATTTCCCGGCTTGTGGCCGTCCTAGAGGATCCGAGGGAGGCCATCCGCGACGAGGCCATCAATCTACTCACCGATCTCACGCCGACGTCCAACGTGGTTCAGAACCTGGTCACCCTCGAAAAGGGGTTTGCGCCAATATTCGAGACAATCGGCAACGAAGACGGCTTGGCGGGTGGCGCGAGGGTGGTGGAGGACTGTCTGATTCTGCTGGCCAACCTGCTCCGGCTCAACCCCCTGAACCAAACAATGTTCCGGGACATGGGGCACGTCGCAGAGCTCAGCCGGCTGCTGAGGGACGCTTACAAGGGAGGCGAGGATGGTCAGGAGGTTGCGCAGTGGGTTGAGGTCCAGCGCAGCAGAAATGTATACGCCATGCTCGCCGTCATACGACTGCTTCTTGTGCCCGGTGCCGCTGGAACGCACCTGAACCAGGAGGCGTTTGTGGGTGACTTAGTATCCGGCGGACGTACCCGCGTACGAGGCGGCCCCGTCCTAGAGAACACCCTCCAGATCGCTTTCTCCCATGCTGCCGAACTGCCGATCAAATCAGAAGCCCTACTAGCATGCGCAGACATGATCAGGGGCAACGCCGAAGTACAAGCAAGGTTTGCCGGGTTTCAAGTGCCATCGCCACTCGTCGACCCAACCGCCGCCAACGGACATGGTGCCCAACTGAATGGTATTCCCAAAGTCTATATTATTGACGGTCTGTTGGACCTCGTCCTGGCCGTGAGTTCGCTGCCATCGTTCGACCTGCGGATGGCAGCCTGCACGTGCCTGAAGGCCTACTTTTTCAAACACGCCGAGATCCGAATGCATTTCCTCGACCATGCGGTCCGGACGCACAAGGCGCATGCCGATGAAGTCACCAACGCTCTCACAATCCTCCTCCAACCCAACCCGGAGGCCGCCACGGTAGACCCTTACAGGTACTGGTTCGCCGCCGTGCTCATTCTCCACCTCGTGCATGACAACCCCGAGACGAAAGCGTTGGCTATGAGCGTCACAGAAGGCGACGAGGCCAGCGGTGAAGAAGTGGTGACAAGCATCCAGACCATGACGGCGCACCTCTTGAGCGGCGTGGCCAAGTCGGAGGACCCGCGCATCAGTATCGGCTATCTGATGCTGTTGTCGTGCTGGCTGTTTGAGGACCTGGAGGGAGTGAACGACTTTCTTGGCGAGTTCACCAACCTTCAGGGGTTGATACAAGCGGCCATCGAAAATCCGAACGGGGATATCATGGTGCAGGGCTTAAGCGCCATGTTGGCGGGCGTCGTCTACGAATTCTCCACCAAGGACTCCCCAGTTCCTCGCACCAAGGTCAGGGAAATGATCATATCGCGCATGGGCCGTGACCGATACGTCGACAAACTGTCGAGGCTGCGATCACACCCCCTAATGAGGGACCACGAGGTCATACCCCAGAAGCTCGAGGACCAAAAACTCCCCGACGTCTACTTCGACGACACGTTTGTCGACTTCTTCAAAGACAACTACAGCCGCATCCTCCGCGCCATCGACCGCGACCCAGACTTGGAAACCTCGGTCATCACCAACGGCGTACAAAAAGGCGTCTCCCGCACGCTAGTCGACGCCCTCCGCGCCGAAGCAGCCGACAAGTCCCACGCGCTGCAAGAAGCCCAAACCCAAACCGCCTCCCTCGCCGACCAGCTCGCGCAAGAACAAGCCGCCCACGAGCGAACCAAAGCCGCCCTCTCCACAAACACAACGCACGCCAACGACGCCACCGCCGCCCTCCGCCAGCAGCTCGCAGCAAAAGAAAGCGCGCTCCAGTCCGCCGACGCCGCCGCCACGGCCCTCACGCGGCAGCTCGCGCACGAGCAGCAGGAGCACCAGCGCGCGCGCGCCGAGGCCGCGCGCCTCCAGACGGCCCACGACGCGCTGCAGCGCGGCCACGCGCAGGAGCTGGCCGCCCTGCAGGCGCGGCTGCGCCAGGGCGAGGAGGTGGCCAGGAAGAGCGAGGAGGCCGCCAGGAAGAGCGCCGAGCAAGAGGCCGAGCGGGCGCGCCGGCGGGCCGAGGCCGACATGGCGGATCTCAGGGCCACGATCAGCCGGTTGGAGGTGGACTTGATGAAGGCGAGCAAGGCCAAGACGGTGGTCGAGGGGCGGGTCGCCGTGTTGGAGGGGGAGGTTAAAGGGGCGGAGGCGAAGGTGGCGGAGGTGGAGAGGGAATTGAAGGGGATGGGGGGCGAGGTGAAGAAGGCTGTTGAAAGGGCCGAGAAGGCGGAGGAGAGGGTTGCAAAGGCTGGTGGGGAGGTGGAGGAGGTGAGGGCGAGGGCTGAGCGGGTGGAGAGGGAGGTTAAGGAGGCGAGGAAGAGGGTGGAGGAGAAGGAGGAGGCGCGGAAGGGCGCGCAGAGCGAGCTGGATGATATGCTGGAGGTGTTTGGGGATTTGGAGGAGAAGGTTACCAAGTACAAGGTGGGTTGCTTATCTGATCATTGATGTCTTGTGGGTGTAGTTGGTGGTGGTGTTGGTGGACTAACAGTGGCTTCTTTAGGAACGGCTCAAGGCGCTGGGCCAGGAGGTGTCTGATGGGGAGGACGATGACGATGACGAAGACGGGGATGATGATGATGACGAGGAGGAGTAAGGGGTTGTTGACGAAGCCAAGTTATATGGCAAGGGGCTCTTGGTGTTGGACTCAGGTTTGCAGTTGTTCGGTTATGAAAAGCAGGCGAGCGCTTATATGTGCATTTTCAGCGGTACATGAAAATAAGATCTAGATGGATGCATGAACACACGACGCAGTCTTACAGTCTGGGAGCCAAGGGGAGTACAACGCAGTCGCCCCTGAAACATTGTAGGTACCTACCTTAGGTATACATACTTCCGGCGGCAGCGATGGTGTCGGGTGCACTCACTGCAAAGCCTGCAGGCGTCTCCCCGCACACTTTTAAGTTTTTGATCCACACCTCCATAAAAGTTTAAAAACTTCCCAAAAAAGGACTCTCACAACCCAACATACCAACAGCCTCGACATTGTTCCTTTTCTTCCTTCTCTTCTTTTAACCAAGAAAAAAAGACCAGCAAAAAGTTAAAAAAGGACTAGTTGAAGCAAAAAGGAAAGAAGCAAAAAATGGCCGAAGCCTACCCCCGCTCCGATTCCGAGTCCGCCTCGTCGTCGGACAACGAAGAGGACTGGCTCAACAAGGCCGGCGACGAAGATGACGAGGAAGAACACGAGCAGGTGTCTGTCGTCTCCCTGTTCGACGACAAGGTCTTTCCTGATGCGCCTGCCATGCTGGCGTACTGCAAGGACAAGTTTGGGTTTGACTTTGTCGGCGTCCGGGACCGGCTTGGCTTGGATTTCCATGGCTGTGTGAAGCTCATCAATCTCGGTAAGTTCCTCTCGTCTACCTACATGTTTCTTAATAAGGGAAACTGGATGGTTTGCTGATGGTCATGTAGTTCGGCGGAGTGTGAAGGAGGGTGCTGCCCTGCCTCGGGAGATCACCGCGGACCATCTGGCGGACGACGACAAGTTGCTGATCCCGGTGCTGGCGGATGACGCACTGATTTTCTGTCTGGATGATCTTCCCGAGTCCGGAAAGGGACAGCAGGGTGGCAGCAGCGCTGAGATCAAGGCCGAGGAGGCGCAGGCCGGGACCGGCGAGAAACCCGCCGTGGACGACCTCCTGCAGAAGAATGCACAGCTGCAAGCTGAGATGGAGCAGCTTGCTAAGCAGTTCACCAACTACCGACTGGCCGTCGAGCAGACGCTTGACAAGCGCTGGGGTGTGGACGAGGAGGGTGAGAAGAAGAAGGCCGAGTCTTCTTCCTCGAAGACGGCTGCTCCCGAGCCGAAGGTAGACGACTCTGCCTACTACTTCGAGTCATACGACCACATCGGTAAAGCCGCCCCCCTTTATCAATCTAAATTAAAAGTTCAACCTCCCTAACCCCCCCCTCCAGATATCCACGAAACCATGATCAAGGACACGGTCCGCACCAACGCCTACCGCGACTTCATCTACGCCAACAAGCACCTCTTCGCCGGCAAGACAGTCCTCGACATCGGCTGCGGCACGGGCATCCTCTCCATGTTTTGCGCGCGCGCCGGCGCAGCGCGGGTCCTCGCCGTCGACAACAGCGCCATCCTGGACAAGGCGCGCGAGAACATCTTCCACAACCAGCTCGACTCGGTCATCACGTGCATCCGCGGCCGCATCGAGGACGTGGTCCTGCCCGTCGACAAGGTCGACATCATCGTGTCCGAGTGGATGGGCTACTGCCTGCTGTACGAGGCCATGCTGCCCAGCGTCTTCTTCGCGCGCGACAAGTACCTCCGGCCCGACGGCCTGCTCGTGCCCAGCCACGCGAGCATGTGGATCGCCCCCGTGTCGGACGGCGAGTACGTGGCCGAGAGTGTCAGCTGGTGGCGGGATGTGTACGGGTTCGACATGAAGGCGATGCAGGCGGGCATCTATACCGATGTGAAGATGACGGTGATGCCCAAGGATGCCGTGTGCGGGACCGCGCATGCGTTTAGGATGCTGGATCTGCACACGGCCAAGGTGGAGGATCTGGTGTTTGAGGACAAGTGGCAGACGACGCTGTCGGACAAGGTCGAGGCGCTGGACGGCTTCTTGGTGTGGTTTGACTGCTTCTTTGCCGAGAGTCGGACCGAGGCTGTTGAGCCGAGCCTCACGGCCAAGGAGTGGGCCGCTGCTGGGAGGGAGCGCGTGGCCTTCACCACGGGGCCGTTTGATACCGCGACACACTGGAGGCAGGGGCTGTACCTCATCGACAAGGGGAAGGCGAAGGAGATCGAGGTGGGTCCGGGCAAGAAGCTGGCGGGCGAGATTCGCTACGCCATCCAAGAGGACCATGCCCGCGGCCTCAGCATCAGGGTAACCTGGGGGTTGGAGGACGCCGACAAGCAGAGTCAAACGTGGCTGTTGAATTGAGGTTCAGGGGTATAAACAAAAAATGTGCGGTGGCTGATTAGTAACTGGTTTAACCAGCCGCAATATATGGCAATATGTGTGTGGTCCACGATGTAGTCCGAATCAACAAATGCCATATAATCCGATAAATCCAAGCCGGTGGTCTATCCAGAACGCCACGCTATGCAGCCCAAATCCGCTTCAGATCCGTCCTATGCTATGCGAGATGAGGAACGCCGGCGCTTTGCATGATCAAATTCACAATACTCAAGAAGCCTTCGCCAAGAATAAAGCCCTATCGCAGCAGTTAGCAACATGCCCCATATTCGGAGGACTGTATGTATGTAGATCACTCACTGAAGCAAGCACAATCAAGGGCGTATCCTGCCAGCCCATCGCCGACCGCCACCACCAGCTCAGCAGACCTCCCATTGTCCGCGCCAGCGTGAAAGACGGGACATTGTACATGCCGACGGCGACAGCAATTCCACCCGGAATCAACGGATGCCATCGCGTGCCCGTCGTCTGGGTCCGCAGCGCCGTGGTGAGAGCAAATAGCACGGCAGCGCCCATGGCCCATTCCATGGCCATGGGCGGGAGACCCTTGCCTGTGACGAGGCGGGCGGTGAAGATCCAAACGTAGCCCGTGGGGACTTGGAAAAGGTCGCCCGGTACCTGATAGACGCTGACATGGGGGGTTAGTTTTGGAATGTAGGAACTAGAAAAAAAAAGAAAGAAAGGGAAGACCACTCACGATGTATAGAGCTGATAGATAAAGGCACTGGCAACAGCTCCCGCCGTCGCACCGATAACCTGCCCCCAGAACTGGGCCTTTGGCGCAGCCCCGAGCAGATGCCCCGTCTTGAGATCCTGCATCATATCACCAGCCTGCAGGGCACCCGCTTCAGACACGGCACCAGCCACCAGGTTGATCAAGACGCTCGACTTGTTCGACTGTGGGATGATGAGGGCGAAAAACAGCTGGGCAAGCTTGCTGATGCCCGAGACGGGGTTGAGGTCGGTCTCGCCGAGGGCGCGGACGCCCATGATGCTCAAGACGAGTGCCATGAAGACGGCCGTAACGGTGGCGTAGAGTGGGACGAGGTTGCCAAAGACGATGTGGATGCAGAAGATGCAGAAGAGGATGGACAGGACCAGGCCGACGACGACCATGCGGTCGCTGATCTGCTGGTCGAGGGGTGCATCGTCTGCTTCTTTCTCCTCTTCGAGCTCGCCGAGCAAGGGGTTGTTGTCGTTGCTGTCCGAGGCTTCGTTGGCCCTGAGGTTGGATGACGGGACAGTATCATTCTCATCATCGTCGCCGTTGATGGATGTGTACCCGGCGTGCGGCCTCCGACTAGGCACGAGGCGGGATCGCAGGGCGTCGCCTAGCTGGGGAACGTACTGTGCCCCTGAGCGAAAGGCGAGATAACCCAGGCTGACGATGGCGTCGGCCAGCATGATTGCCAGTGAAGTCCAGACAATCCATCCCTTGCTCCCGTTCTCCCAGTCGCTTACCGGGCCCGGTGCCCACCCCTTGCTCTTAGCCAGCGGCGAGAGGATTCCCCAACCAACGACGGCGCCCAGCAGCATATGCAGCGTCGTCGACGGGCCCATGATGATACCCTGCCCGACATAGGCCAGACTGGGGTTGAGGGTCCAGAGCCAGGTGCTGGCTGCCACGGACCCAAAGACTGGAATATTCCTCAGCACCGGGAAGAAGTAGGTCGCAAAGGTAAACAGGCCCGACACCAAGAAACAAACCAACAGCAACCTCACATTCCGCCTCCACGACTCCGAGTGCCGCACCGCCTCTCCCTCCCCGCTGACGGCCTGAACCTCCCCCGTCGTCGCAGCAGCAAGACTCGCAAACCCGCCCTCAGCCGCCGCCGCATCCGCCCCCTTCCCCCCATCACTCGCCTGCCCATGCAACACACTGATCAACACGGCCGTGCTAAACCCGCTCGGAAACTTCAGCCTCTCCCGAATAATAACCTGCCTCCGCAGCGGCACGGCAAACACCACGCCAAAATAACACAACCCCAAACTCCACAGCACCAACTTGCCCAAACCCAGCTGAATCGGCCCCTGCTCCTCGGGACGCAGCAAGTAATTCATGGCCGGCAGCACGCCCACGAAGCCACAGCCCAGCGGCATGATGGCCATGCTCCCGGCCACCGTCTGCACCAGCACGTTCTCGACGGGCGAGAAGGGCAGCAGGTCGTCGCCGAGGCGCGACCGCAGCAGCCGGAAGATGCCAAAGCCCATCAGCGACGCCGGCATGCTCATGGTGCTGACCCAGCCCGTCTGCAGGCCGAAGTACATGTTGGAGAAGCAGATGACTAGGCCGACGGCTAGGCCGACGAGGAGGCCGCGCAGGGTGAAGGATTCGCCTTCAATGGTTTTTTTGGTGCTGCTGGTGCTGGTGCCGGGGGGGAGTCGTGGTGGTGGTGTGTTGGTGTTGGTGGAGGTGGTGGTGGTAGCATCTTGGATGGGGATGGGGGGGCAGGGGAGGAGGGGGCTGTTGTCGTCGGCGGCGGCTGCTGCTGCTGTATCGTTGCTGCCGATCATGGTTGAGGAGGAGGATGAGGATGAGGATGAAGAGGAAGATTGTTTGCGCCGCGGCATGCTGAAGGGGGGATGTTGAATCGGGCGCGTGAAAAAGACGGGAGTGCGGTGCTGTTTGGCGACTACATGGATGAGTTGATCAAATGGGAGGTGGTTGTTGTGAGACTCGAAAGGGCGGGGATTAATAATGCTATATTCTGTACTGAATAGAGAGAGAGGTTGGTTGAAATGGAGTTGCATTCGACAAGAGCGGAGGTTGCAACTAATAAGCACGCCATGTCTCACAAACGCGCTAATCAAATAGTAATAAAATAGAAAAACCCTGGATCACTAACCAAAACAGGCAATTCAACCAAGACATCCATCCATCTTTGGCCCTTGAGACTGGAGACTGAGAGTAACTCAAGCCAAGGTGTATTCTGTGATATGATATAAACGTTTCCTCTAATGCATGACACGGCCAATCTACACCTACTTATACAGGCAACATGGCGCTCATCCCATGGTAATCGACATTCAACGCCATCCCTAAAATGCATCCCTAACATACTCCCCTATCAAAACCCAAAACTATCCAACAACGAATTCGAATCCGGCTCCTCAAACACCGTCGGCGGCGGCTGTTGCTTGGCCTTGGGCAAGTGCCCGCCCGACTTCATCTCAGCAGGCACAGGCTGGTGGTGCTGCGACGCCGCCACCACCTGCGACGACAGCACAGGCAAGTCGGCGACAACCATCGACCCCCTCCTCTTCAGTAGCCTGAGCGGGTCAATCTCGCCGCCCAAACCAGCCGCGAGACCACCGCTGGCAGGTTGGAAGAACTCCCAGTTTCGGACTGCCATCACCAAACCAACCATGATTAGCCACCACCATCACAACGCTATTTATCAAACGGCAATGAAAGGGGGGCGGGGACATACCCAAATCCAACCCCAGCAGGTCACACCCCATGCGATCGTACAGCCTGGCATTATGCAGCACAAACTCCCACTCCACCTTTGGCGTGACCTTGCTCGCGCCGCGGATCGTCTGCAGCGTCATCTGCCGGAGCTGGGTGTACAGTATGACCAGCGCGGGATCGTCGGTCAAGAACAGTTTTGACTTGAGCGCCGGCGAGCCGGGCGTTTCAAGGAGCGTGTACACGGGCGTCTGTGCTGGAGGTTAGCAGCCCAAACCGGACACGGACTTGAATAACTATGATGACGACGGTGTGGTGGTACTCACAATCAGAGCGCGGACGGCCATGTCCCTGCGGTGGAGCATCCAGAACGCCCATGACGCGAGCCAGCGGTTCCCCTCCTGCGCCGCGATGGTGAGGACTTCCTCCTCGAGCAGGCGGCGCAAGACAGGACCTGTGTCGCCTTCGTAAACGCGCGCCACGGCGATGGCGAGCTGCAGGTCCTTGAGCTGGTTGAGGCAGACGTTGACTGCGTCGTGTAGGTGGTCGGCGAGGAGGAAGAAGGCGGCGGCGTATTCTGTGCTTGTCGTCAGTTCCCGAGGTACCAAAGCGTTCAAAGGGGGGGCCGGGGCCTACCAAACCGCCTCCTGCTCAACAGGGCATACGCATTCTTGAGCGCCGCTGTCCGCCACTTGGGATCTTCAAAGTTGTTCGCCAGGAACCGCTGCGTTGCGCCCTGCTCCTTGTTCCAGGACGCCATGCGCCACAGACCCTGCAGGACTGCCTTCTTCTTGAGCGCTAGGTAGAAGAGGCTGCAGTCGATCGGGTTCTTGGGTTCGTTCTTGGTGTACTCGTTCCGCGCAATCACCTCGAACTGCGCTTTCTGCTCTCTTGTCAGCTACTCTCTCGTCTCTTTTTTTTTATTAGGAACAACCAAACTCACCACAGCAGCATTATCCGCCAACCACATAAAGATGCCACTCTCCCTCGCATTCTCCCACAACATCTTGCCATGATGTTGCTTGGACACAAAATCCACCAGCACGTCCTGGCTGGTCGAGTGATAGGCCCAGTTGATCTCGCGCCAGCCCATCTGGATCTCGCTCGTCCGGCCCTTGCGCAGCGCATGCTGCCTGAAGAACAGCATGAACCGGGCGCCGTTCTCGTCGAGCGAGCGCCGCTGCTTCTCGACCAGGCCGACACACTCGATGATATCGACCAGCTGGATCTGCTCGTGGCCCGACAGCTGCGGGATGTCGACGCGCGTGAGCCGCTCGTTGATCTCGGCGGCGACCTCCTCCGAGAAGGGCTCGTCGCCGTCGTCGTACGACATGCGCCGCTCGAGGTACTGCCCGGGGTCTTTGGTGAAGGACGTCTTGGCAGTCTGCTCGCTCACCCCCGTCCGTCAGTCAGCAACTAACTCTCCTTGATAGGGATAGGGGGAACACAAAGAAAACGCACATGATCAATCTCGTAAAAGTCCTCCAGCTGCAACCCCAAATAATCATCCACCGCATCTCCCGCCACCCAAAACCTCAGCGTCCGATGCAGCGCCATCAGGATGGCATGGACCAAGACAATCTTGCCAGCCAGAATACACTGGCTCAGGAACTGCGGATGAAACACGGGCAACGGCCCGTTCAGCCGCTGCACCACGTCAAACAAGTCCCAATGCCTCTCCCCGGCCCGCCGCTGGGGCAGCCGCAGGCTCGTCACCAGCGAGCTCGCGGCGTCAAACTGCCTGTCCAGCACAAACAGCTGGTTGCCCGCGCCAATGACCAGGTGGCCGTCGCCCAACCACACCGAGTCCCCGATGGGATGGGGCGTGAAGTCGCGGATGCTGATCTCGCGGATGGGCGCCCAAGCAGGGCCCTGGTTGAGATAGTCAAAGCGCATCTGGCTGAGCAGCAAGACGCGATGCGGGAAGCCGACGGCGAGGATGGACTGCATGTCCGGGGTGGAGGTCCAGTCCAGGTCGCAGATGGTGTGGCTATTCTCGAATTCCTGCGCGTACTCGAGCCGGGCGCCGCGGATATCCCAGATCGTCAGCTCCGAGCGGTCCGTGTTGACCAGCGCCGCCTTTTTTCGGGTGCTGCCGCTGACGAGCGCCGGGTTGCAAAGGCCCGTCTCCATGGCGCTGGTCGACAGCCACTCGACGGCCCCCTGGCCGCCGTGGCCGACGCGGGCGGTCCAGAACTCGACGCGCCCCGAGTGCGTGTACGAGATGGCGACGTCGCGCGCAAAGACGTCGAGGAAGCCCGACACGTGCGGCGCGGTGCCGGCTGGGTCGACTGGGAGGACGTATGCGAGATCGCCGGCGTCTTCGAGGGAAAATTTGACAAACTCGCGGATCGACGGTTGTTGGTGCTTGCTCCCGTTGGGGATGGTGGCGGTGTTGTTGTTGTTTCGAGAGTAAAAGGGGAACTTGACCTCCCAGACTATGCCCTGCTTTTCTGATGTGATGGTTGCGATATGTGCGGTAGTGTAATCCTCCACTTGATGTCTGGGAAGGATCAGCAGACATAGCGGCTTGCCAGGGACGTCATATGTGCCCTCAGCCAGCGCCCTCGGCTCTGATTGCCGGCAGTCCCATAGTGAGATCTTCTCATGCTGAAGAAGAACGACAAACCGGCCCTTTCTGAGGAGACACATCCTGTGGATATGCCCCTGCTCTGGAATGACGACCTGCCGCGAGAGCCCCGTCCGCTTGGCATCAAGCTCGTGCTTCCAGATGACACCCTGCCCATGCTCGGTCCGCGAGACAATCGCCCTGCCGCTGAAGTTGCGCACAATCTTGCGTACGGGCGCTGAATGACCCGTCCAGAGACCCGTCATACTCAGCCGTCTCCTCTTTGGATTTCGGTCGAACAAGGCGGCGACATTGCTGTGATAGACCTCGATCCTGCCGTCAAAAAAGTGCAGCAGGATGTGCAAGTCTCCTCCGGAATGACAGTAAGTGTAAGCCTCGACATGTGGAACGCCTACTGCCGTCGGATAGCCCTTCAAGAAGTCCAGCTCCGAGGACGCAACCTGGGCCACGTTGAAGATGTTGGACTTTTTCGTCTTGCACCCGATATTCTCAAGCGCCCACGCGGACATGCGCCCCCGGCCGTCCAGGACGACGCAAATCTCGGGGCTCCGGTTCGCAACCGTGATAAGATGCTCTAGCGCGACGGCGTCCTCTTTCAACTGCGCGCCCTCTTGGACAGCCTTCTCAGTTGCGGCCGCAAGATCCCCGCCGTCCATGACAAACGCCCAGCGCAGACTATCCCCTGCTGCTGGAGACTCCTTTTGTTGTCTCGTATCCGGAATGGCCTCCCCTAGATCGAGCGTCCCCCAGAGCTGCAGGTGCTGATGGCCATGGCTATCCGACCCAACCCACACGCGCAGCACCTGATCGGCGCAAAAGGTATACAGCGCATTCTCAATCGTCTGGTCGATATGGTGCGGCCGCCGCCACTGGATCCCGGTGACGGGCTGCGGATGCCGGAGGTAGATGAAATCAAAGCGGACCTCGCCCGTGCCGTAGCTCAGCCTCCGCCAGACCTTGACCAGCCGGTCATACTCGCCGACCGAGGCAATATACGCCGAGTCGTAGGACAAACTGGCGAGGCGGACCGGGCTGGCGAGCCGTTTCCGCCACGAACACTCGGGGTGCGCCAGGCTCGTCGACGAAGAGGTCTGGTACAGCTCCAGACTCGAGTGCGCGACCAGCAGCTCCTCAGACGCGCCCCAAGAGAGTGATATCGCCGGACGCCCACCACCACCACCACCACCACCACCATCATCCCCTCCGCTCTCCCCGACGGCAAAAGTAGCCTGCAGCGCCCACTGCAGCGCATCCACCTCCCCCCTCCCCAGCCCAAACGGGCGATAGACCCTCACGGCACGGCGCGTGCACACGGCAATCTTGCCCGAGGCCTCGTCCAGCGCAACCGCCTGTAACGGCTCAGGGTCGTCGTCGTAGACGGTCTGGAGTAGCTTGTCGGGGTCGCCCAGGATGGCGAGGGCGTTGCCGGTGATGTAGGCCTGGGGGTGGATGGCAAGGGTTAGCGACCATCGCGACCATATCTGAGGAAGGTGTATAACCTACAGTAATGCGCCGCGACTCCCAGTAGCCCGTGGCCAGAGCCTGGAGCCGCGACTCGGGCTTGCCGGGCAGGACGGCGCGCATCCTGTTCTGTTCTATCGGTAGGCCGGGTCCTGCGAGGAAAACATTTCGGTTCTGGCGTGTGGAATTGGAGACGCGAGTGTCTCTCGCGCGCGGGGGTATCGGTTGCAGGTGGCGTCGACGAACGGAGGAGTTGTCGTTGCGATTTGCGCGCTCGGCGCTCGGCGCTCGTTGACAACCTGGAAGTTGAGTTGACAGATGGATCAGCTGTGCCGGCCGTGGCGTGCCCTGTGCCGTGCCGGATTCGTCTTACAGCGAGCGAGGTTCCAGTTGATCCACTCCGATTACGTAGACCCCGGATTTAAGGAGTAGCAGTTATAAAAAGAACCTGGAAACCCTCAACTACCTTTTAAATTCAAATTGTTTTCTGCTCGAGATGAAGGGAATCCCATCGCTCAGCTACCCCCCACGTGCATCAGTCTCTAGCGCGTCAGCCGACAGAATTGGGGGCATCTGCCCGCTGTGAGGGCCCCTATGACGTGAGGGGTGCCACACTGAGCACGAAACAGCTCCACTCCACACGGGCAGTCTTGGCATCGCTTCAGGAGGGAGACTCCCGAGTCCTCCTCCTCTCAAATCAGAGAGTCAATAACAACATCTACCCCCTAAATTGCGTACATATAATCGAGAACAAGTGTATGTACCAATTCAAAACCAAGCACACCGTCCCTAATCGTCCACAAAGCCGCCTAGTCCAAGAACTCGAGCTATCCGTTCACATTCATAAGGAAGCGTCATATAAAACCTAAGAACCACATCCAGGGGTAGAGAAAACCCTAGACAGATTACACGCCTGACTCCCAACAGCGAGTCCTGTATCCCCTTTGCCCTCTATCCCCACACCAAAACACACCGTACCCGTATCCTATCCCTTATCCGTGTTTTATACCCTCCCCTAAAAATAACCAAAACCTAACCCAACTCCAAACTATCAAAACCCACCACCACCCCCTAAAAAAAAAAAAAGAACGCAGAAAAAAGTCATCACAACCGAACACCCGCCCCAATCCCCCGTCCCACATACCAAACCGTCTCAGTCCACCTCCCCAACCTCACCCCCACCACAGCCCTCGCATCCAGCTTCATCCTGCCCCCCAACGCCTCCCGGAGCTTGCCATACCCGACCGAGTCCAACGACCAGTCGACAGGCAGCTTCGGCGTCTGCGACCGCCCCGGCGGCGCCGCAAACGGCAGGGCATACTCGATCCGACCAATGGGTTCCGTGTGGTTATACAGCGCCGTGGCGTTGACAGAGTCGATAAAGACCGTGTTGCGCAGCAGAGGGGAGACCAGCGTGAAGGTGGCCGTGGACGAGAGGACGTGGAAGGTGGCGTCGCGTATGAAGTGGTGCGTTTCACCCGGGTCACTGTCGTCGTCGTCGTCGTCGTCGTCTCCCTCCCCGCCGCCGGGGAGTCGGAGTTGCGGTGCCGGGAGCGTAAAGTTCAGACGGGAGAGGGCCTCCCCGAGGTGTGGCAGCGAAGGGATGGTGCCGCGGTGCGTGCGGATGGTGACGGTCGTGTTGTAGCCCGAGATATACGCCGACAGGAGATCACGGCCATGCTGGACGCCCTTCTCTCCGCCCATGGACGGGTTCCATATCGCTGATATTGCCAAGTTGGTGTTGTTTCCTGGTTTGATGTCGAGGTCCTCGGCGAGCGCCTCACCAATGATTGTCCCGTTGCTTTCAATGTATATGCTGATAAAGGGAACGTGCGCCGAATATGGCGTGGGATTGGTAATATTCACGGATGCCCGCAGTGATATAGAAGCGGGAGTCGTATCGGTGATCTCGACACTTCCGGCTTTGGGCGCAGCAGAGCCCATGAGGTCCTTGCCGAGAGCTACGGGAGGGGCCGTGTTAGCTTGCCGACTGGGGTCGATCCGGCGCGGCCGGAAGAGTAGAGGAACCATCAAACGAGGGGCGACTAACGATGTGATCAAAAAAGAGACGGACGTTTTACTGGAATCTTCCCCTCCGCCGGGACTGCTTTCACCACGAGCTCGCCAAGTATGGTTTGGACTTTGACGTCCACAAGAGCTTTCACGCTCAACATGACCTCTCTACCGCCGAATAGGAGAGCCTGGACGACATCGGTCAAGACATCAGAGTCGGTCACGTTAAGCGGCGCATCGATGATACGTGACTGGATCTTTAGCGTGGCCTCCCTGTCCTTGGTGGCTGGGATTTGCGTCGAGTTGGCTTTCTGCCACTCTTCCAGGTTGAGCTCTCCCAGCTTGTCGCCCCTGTAGAAGACGTCGGAATTTGCGCGGACTTTGGTGACATTCAGCGAGAAATTCATCTCGGACGGCAGTCCTGCGAGAACTAGGATGGTCCCCGACACCCTTGGGTCGTATCCTGGGTCGCCCGGTTCGGCGCCGAGTTCCGGCATCTTAAAGTTGACGTCGGCCAAGGAGAAGCTTCGAATCAAGTTATCAAACGAGCGTCCTGGGAATGGCACAGGCATGGTGATGCTGGATAAGAGTTCAGCGAGCCAGTCCGGGGTTTCGCCAGTCGGTTGTTTTTGTCCTCGCACGAGCATAGTTGCGGCTTCGCCATCGAGATACTTTTTGAACAACATGTCCAGGGGCGAAGAGTCCGAGTTCGGGCAGAGATGAGTGAGCGAATCAGGCAACTCCGTTATGAGGCCATGTGCGGCCACCACTACCGCTGCTTGAGGCCGCACAGCTACGCGGCTGGTTGTAGCAGTGGCGACCAGGATGGATGAGTCGGCGGGATTGCATCCGGGGACAAGGATCTCGAAGCCAAGCTCAGGCACATCAAGAGACAGCGGGTACTCATTGAAGGCCTTGATCGTGACTTCGGCCGCCATGGCTTCACTCTCGCCGGGGAAAGGTGTCTCCCGGAAATTCAGCCTTGTGATGTTGTACTCGGGCATGTGAGGCAATGTGCTGCCTGCACCAACTCATCAGTAACAGTTCAAAAGTATCGACAATCGTAATCATATGATATGCTGTGAAGTGGTTCAAAAAAGAGATTTCTCTCCGAGATACAGGGAGGCGAATGAACGATAGAGAGATTGACCTTCAAACGTCAGTGACTCCGCAACGGAGTGTGTCCCAAGGGGAATGATTCCCGCTTTCAGTTGGATGTCGGCTTGGCCCCGGACCCGGATGCTGTTCAACCTGCCTTCCAGCCACTCATTCGCAATCATGCGGATTCCCTCGGCATCGCCTGGAGCCAGGTCCGCCACGAAGTCCACCGCGTTGTTGCGACCGTCCACGATGCTGACCCTCAACGGAGGAACACCGGCAACTCCGAGTAGTATGTTTTCATACTCAGGCAAGAAGACATTGATCTTGGTCGCCTCTGTCCCGAGCTCTCCTACCAACCAGGTAGCGGCCCTGCCAACTCGCCTCACATGTTCATTCGCCACGCGCTGCCCGTCCAAACGGAAATTGGCCTGTATCCTCGCGCGGACACCGTTGGATGTGAGGGACACAAGTGATAGATTCGTGGGTTCAAGAATGATGGCCTGTTTCGCATATTCCTCGACAGCGGCGGGGACGATGAATGCGAGAATCATAACAGCCAGCGCAAAGAGCGCCAAGACTATCATGGCAATGACGGAGGGCCATCGTATTGATTTAGCGCTTGCGGACTTGACAGAGGCCGCGTCCGTGGCACGCGAGGCGATGGAAGCTGCATCTGTGTGATGGGGATCGTCCCGCTCGCCGTCGTAACGTGGTGTCGCGGTTGGGCTCGATAGTAGCGGGGTCGACTCGAACGACTCTTCGGGCTCGCGGGTGTCGGGGGTCTTGCTGCTGCCGACAGCAGAGAGAAGCGGCGACCTCTCTGAATCGGACATTTCAAAGTAGTGTGTCAATCGGTGTTTGTAGAAAAGAGACGGAAACGAAGCGTATGAGCTGGGCGTTACAAGGCAGCGGGCTGCCGATGATGTAATCGCGGGCCCTGCCTAGGACATCGCGGTTCGATTGATATAATCCCGTGAACGATGCAGTTGGTGTTGGAAAGGAAATTATCGATGCCCAAAGCCAACGTGAAGACGAGCGGAAACTCAAGACACGATGGCGATGATGACGTGTGGTGATGGTTCGGGATCCAGTTGGCGGGTCGTGTGAGATGGCGGCGCATGCGCGCTCGCTGGCAAGACCCGTCTGAAACAGAGCGCCAGAACAGCCCTGTCGCCTGCTTCCGTCGAGGGGAACAGCACTCATTGGCCAGAACGAGTGACAGCTGGCCGCCCCAACGCCAGGCCAGGAACCGCCTTTCGGCCCCGGCTCCAACCCCAGAGTGGAGCGGCAGGGGCCAATGGATCACCGCCAATTCGTCAGCTTACAGTGCCAAATCCCAGCAGTCGAGACGACGCCAATTCAACAATTCCATGTTGAGGATTTGACGGCTTCCTTCAACTTTAGCTTTGAGCTGCCAGAAAACTGATATTTGCAGTGCGCCATCGTAGACCGTCTATTGAACCAAACTGTATGACTTCTAACTTGATTGAAGCCACAGAATGCCTTAATCAATCTGGGGAAAAGGACTATTAACGGATAAGAAATCCAGGGTCAAGCATCTTGGGACTAGCGAATTGGACCGAGTCACCAAGTGTGTTGTGGCATCTTTTTTTTTCTGGAGCTTTGTGTTGACTGACTCACGGCTCGGCGTCTACAAAACACCAAGTCCCTGTCATTTTGAGAGGCGACCCCCAGCTTTATTCTTTACTCGTTATCTGTGCGATCCGAAACCGAGGACACACACAGCGATTCACCTCTGACTTTCATCTTAGAAGGAACTCGAGTGGTTTGACCGCCATGTATTCGCGCGCCGCTTGCCGCACCATCAAATCCACCATGGCTCACCTTCAGACTCGATCTCTCTCCAGCGCCGCCTCCGGGCCCAGGCATCTCCTGTCCATTAGTGACCTCAGCCCGGCCGAGTTCACCAAACTCGTTCTCAATGCCTCCTCTCACAAAACCGCCGTCAAGGCCGCTTTCGGCGCTGGCGAGCAACCTCCGAAATCGCTCCATGGCGCCCTGACGGGCAAGACAGTGGCCATGATGTTCAACAAGCGTAGCACCAGGACCCGTGTCTCAACAGAAGCCGCCGTGCAATTAATGAGCGGTCATCCAATGTTTCTGGGCAAGGACGACATCCAACTGGGCGTATGTCCCTGTGCCTCTCCTACCTAACCGTTTATCCCCCGTTTTCCCCCCCTTGACTAACCCATGCCCCCCTAGGTAAACGAGTCCCTCTACGACACCTCAGTCGTAATCTCGTCCATGACCTCGTGCATGGTCGCCCGCGTAGGCGCGCACAAGGAGGTGGCCGATCTCGCAGCGCACTCCTCGGTACCCGTCATCAACGCGCTGTCCAGCGACTACCACCCGCTGCAGACCATCGCCGACTTCCAGACCATCCACGAGAGCTTCCCCGCGCGCACGCCCTCCGACGCCAGCCTCGGGCTCGAGGGCCTCAAGGTGGCGTGGGTGGGCGACTCGAACAACGTGCTCTTCGACCTGGCCATCGGCTGCGTCAAGATGGGCGTCGACATCGCCGTGGCGTCGCCCCAAGGGTACGGCATCCCCGACGCCATGAGGAAGGTGATCGTCGCGGCCGCCGAGGGCGTGGCGAAGCCCGGCAAGCTGATCGAGACGACGGTGCCCGAGCAGGCGATCAAGGACGCCGACATTCTGGTCACCGACACGTGGGTGTCGATGGGCCAGGAGGTGGAGAGCCAGAAGAGGCTGAAGGCGTTTGCCGGGTACCAGATCACGAATGAACTGGCCAAGCGCGGCGGCGCGAAGCCCGACTGGAAGTTCATGCACTGCCTGCCGAGGCATCCTGAGGAGGTCGATGACGACGTGTTTTATGGCCCTCGCTCGCTCGTCTTCCCTGAGGCGGAGAACAGGCTCTGGGCTGCTGTCGGTATGTGCTTGTCTAAAGGAATCTAACCCGCGAGGACGACTGGGCTAACCAACCATCATAGCTGCATTGGAGGCGTTTGTGGTCAACAAGGGGAAGATTTTGTAAACGGGGAACAGCGATTACAATCTTGAAATATGCATTTGCTTAAACCAAGTAGGCGTGGCTTTCGGTGCCGGGTACAGAAAAGTTCACCAATGTCAAGATAGCGTTTTGAGGAACGGGGAAAGATTGCTCAATTCTTTTTTTTTTCACATCCAAAAACAATTGCCCATTAACACAATTTCCACGCTCAACCTTGAAACAAAGTCTATTTAACCAGGGGGCAGCTGGCTGGCGTCGACAACGTCGTCCGCCTCCTTCACAGGGGTATCCTCATCAGGCCCGTACAGAGGAGAGCGAGGCATAGCCATGAGACCAGTGCGACCTGATTCAAGGATGCCAAAGGGAGCAATAAGCTTGAGGAACGAGTCTATCCTGGATGGCTTCGCAGACCTAGAGCAGATGTTAGTCAGAATGAGTCAGAAAAGCTTGGCATGGTCCACGGCGCTGGACTTACACCTCGACAATGCAGCTGTTAGTGCTAATGTCCAGAACCTTTCCGCCAAACTGGTGGGTGAAGTAGGTGATGCTCTTCAAGTGTTCGTGCTTGTGGCGCAGAGCCTCGCTAGCCACCAGCCGGCTGGGGTGGAAGTCCTCGGCTGTCTCCAGAAGCGACTCGACCTCCTGGCCGCTGGTCTCCGCCTCGTGGGTATCGGCCGTCATCTCGCGGTGGTGAGCGAGCAGCTCCTCAAAGTACTCAGGGCCGAGGATGTTGATCTTGGCCAGGAGCAGCTCGCGCTGCACGAGCGGGGCGCCAGTGTAGTCCAGGACGGCCCAGACCGGGACGAGATCCTCCAACTGCCGGCGCGCCTGCTCGACGACGCCGTCTTGGCCCGTCAGCACGATAGTCATGCGCGACAGATTTTCCACCTCGGTGCTGCACACGACGAGCGAGTCAATGTTGAAGCCGCGGGCGGCCAGAATACCGGAGACGCGCGAGAGCACACCGGGCTCGTTTTGAACGAGGCAGTTGAGGATATGCCGCTTGGGAGGGGCGGAGGAGGGAGTCGGGGTCTCGTAGAGGATGTTGGAGACGGCGGCCTGAGCTGACCACGCAGGCGGCTGGTCGAGAGGGAGGGGAGCTTGCCGGCGGCGGATGGCCTTGTAGGCAATGGCTGAGGTCGAGCTGCTGCTAGAGCTGTACCGGGTGGTAATCGAGGGCGCCAGGCGGGGGACATCCCGAGCCTGCGTCGCTATCCTGCGCCAACCCGGCGAGGAGGCGAAGAGGCTACGAGATGCCATCTTCGGAATCAATTGCGAGGCCGGAGGGCCTGGTTGCTGGGGAAAAGTGCAATCCCAAGCTCGATTCGCAACTGAAGTGGCGTTCGTGAAATCAATGGGATATGATCGCCCACGTGAGTCACCTTCCTTCAGCCTGGGGGAGGAAGAATGGAAGGAAAAAAGAAAGCTTTGGTCTCAAAGTTGGATTGGCCAATTCCCTTAGCTCAGAGTCCAGGCCCAGCTCCGAGCCCGGTGCATGAGTGGGGCCTGGGAAGAGAGCGGATCCCCAGTCAGGATGGAAAAAGGACAAACCATCCTCCGAGAGCCGGTTTGCGGGGGACTTTCTCGGTGCGTGCCCAGGTGGAAAGGGACCCGAGAAAACAGTTACAGTGCGATTCATGAGCAAGGCGCCTATCGCACAGTAGCAGCCAGGATCCGCGCCCGACCCCGACGGCCTTGTGGATCAAGTTTTCCATTGTCACAGAAAGTTTGAGGTGCAACGAAGCGTGAACCGAGCAGCGTCTCTTTGTTACTCGACAGCCAACACCCCCAACTTCCTATCGCACAACAGTGCAGCTTTCCATAATAATTGCTACTTGACTGCGCCATCTTGATCGACAGCGACAGCCCGTCACTACTGAGATACAAGCAATGGACGACGCCGAGCGACGCAGCGCGAAGCGTTCTCGCTTTGATCAAACCGAGCCGGAACCTCGACGCTCACGATTTGACCGACGCTCTCGTTCTCCGCCAGCACGCAAGCCTGACGCCGGCCGCGATCGCGAGCGTAGCCCCCTCGCTCGATCTCGCGACACTCCCGCCGACTCTAAGTCCCCTCCCGTGGACGCCGCCGCAGCCGTTGGTGAGCTCTCTTTGCGCAGCCAGCTCCCAGCTTGGATTCTCAGGGCCGCCGCTTGTTACTAACCTTGGTTTATAGCCGCTGCCGCCGCCCGGATCAATGCGCAACTTCAGGCCCGCAAGGGCATCCAGCACGTCGATGTTCCCCCTGTTCGCTCAAGCTCCGTCACCAGCATCGGTGCTGCGCCCGGGCCCGGCGCTGACACTGTCAACGGGGAGATGTACATATCGGACGGCGACTACATCAAGGATATCGAGGTCAACGACTTGCGCAACAGATACCTCATCACCAAGGGCTCAACTCAGAAAATGGTAATTACTCCTTGGTTATCTCAACTGATTCGTCATCAGCTACCTGTCATGGCGCCTTTGGCTGCTCTACATGACGCTTTTGTGCGGGACAGTTGTGCTTACTTGAAGCATGATAGCTCGCACAGGCACACCCTCTTTTGCATATGCTGACCTCGGCTGCCTGATCTAGATTAAAGAGGAGACCGGTGCCGGTATGCCCAACCTTGAACTTTCAACTGCTATTAGAGGACACCGATTGACTAGTTGATTCTCAAAAAGATGTTACTACGCGCGGGAATTACTATCCAGACAAGAATATGGCGACTCCCTCGGTACGTTGCACGGTTCGGGTGCTCGAGGTTCAAGGCTGACAGCTCGTCCACAGAACCCACCATTGTACCTCCACATTACGAGCACGACAAAGGAAGGCCTGGATAAGGCCGTCGCCAAGATCGAGGAGTTGATGAAGCAAGAGCTGCCCCAGCTCGTCGATGAGCGTCGTTTCCGCCGCCGGGATCAGGAGCAGCCGGTTGAGCGCGATGAGTTTGGCCGAGTAAGCAACGCGCTTGTCGCCTCCTGGTTTATTGTCTTTGTCTAACCGTGATAGCGCAAATGGCCTGAGGAGAAAATCCCGATCGGCCTCGAGTCGGTGCCGGGGTTCAACCTGCGTGCCCAGGTTGTGGGACACGGGGGCGCCTATGTCAAACATATTCAGCAGGAAACCACCTGCCGTGTGCAGATCAAGGGCCGCGGCTCCGGTTATATGGAAGCGTCAACGGGCCGTGAGAGTGACGAGGATATGTTCTTGCATGTTGCGTAAGTGGAAACCTTGTTCGGCGGCTCGAGACTTGACTGACATTGTTGTGAAGGGGCCCCGATCCGAAAATGGTTGAGAAAGGCAAGGAGCTTTGCGAGGATCTGCTGCGCAACGTTAGGGAGCAGTACGAGGAGTTTAAGAGCCGCCCGCCCCGTAGCTACGGCGGTGGCGGGGGTGGGGGAGGGTATGGCGGCGGCGGCGGCCGCGGTGGTGGTGACTCTTACCACGGCTACAATAGGGACAGCCACCACCAAAACAACAGCCACAGCTACAGCAACTCCCCTGCGCCGGGAGCCGGAGCCGGAGCCGGCGCCTCGGCCTCGCCACCCGCATCGGCTAACACTCCGACGTCGGCCGCCGACTACGCCGCCCAGTATGCTCAGTATTACGGCACCGCCGACCCGTACGCAGCTTATGGTGGCTACCAGGCATACGTGCAGATGTATCAGCAGTGGGCGGCTTCCCAAGCCGGCCAGACTGGAGTTGCTGCTGGTGCTCCGGGAGCGTCGGCGTCCCCACCACCACCGCCGAGCGAAGCTGCACCTCCGCCCCCTCCGTCTGCAGCGCCGCCGCCGCCTCCGTCTGGGCCGCCGGGTGCAGGTGGATACAGCGCGGTATGTCTAGTTTCCGGAAAACTCGGGGGTCTTGCGGCTAACTTTGTCCAGGTGCCTCCGCCACCCGGGCTTTGATTCCTCACATATGTCGACATGGCTTCCAGACTTTGGGTCTGCATAGTAGGGTCTTGGCTTTATCTTTGGAGCATCTGACACGAGGGCAGGGAAACAAACAGGCAAATCAAGCCCCGCGCTCCGAACTATTTTCTTTCCAGCATCGGAAGGATTCTACAGGTGACAACACTTGCCCGGACATTTACATTAGGCTCTTGCTGCTAGGAAGACATTTATTGCTGATGTAGTGCGAGCGTCGTGTGTTTTTTGGGACGGTGTTGTAGGTGAGATTTCAAATATCATTTATAACGTTTAGATTCGTTTTCGTCCTTGGATACCAGACAGACAAGTGCCATGGGTGTTCTCCCACTTTCTCAATGCTATCTGACTACATATACATGCATAACAGTATCTTCGATTAGTGTCACGTTCACTGCGCTCTAAATCAGTGGTGTCCTTCGACCCCCTCCCCCGTGTAGGGACAGGGGAGTTATCAAATCACACCTACTAACCCAAAGGGGCTGCTCCGCACTTCAACTCACAGCTTGAGCGGGGCTTACATTGGAGGTGCCAGTTTGGAGCCGAGCCCCGCAACACCATTCATCGCATCAACATGCCCGCCCACCATGAGCCACCAACGATACCCATCCCATGATGCGGTCAAGGAGCCACACTCGGTGTCCCTGAAGGTGTTACGGTAAGACTTCGGTTTCCCTCAATCCCAGCGTGGCCCTACTAAACCCACCTCAATCAGCCTCTCCCGACCGTCCCTCGTCGCGCAGTACCCTGTGCAACCGCCCTTCTCTCCCGATCCCACCTCCCATCCGCCGTCCATCCCGGCCTCCCTCGCCTACAGCCCCAATGGCACCACCGGCAACAACAACAACAACAACAACCCCCTCTCGCCGACAAACCCAGGCCCCTTCGTTCTAAGTCCGATCCTCAATCTCCCCCCGTCCTTCGGCTCCGCCTACGTCGGCGAAACCTTCAGCTGCACCCTCTGCGCCAACCATGACATCCCAGACGGCCCGCCCGCCGCCGCCGCCGCCGCTCCGGCAGGCGGCAAAACCATCCGCGACGTGCGCATCGAAGCCGAAATGAAAACCCCCAGCTCCGCCACCCCGACCAAACTCACCCTCCTGCCCCCCTCCAACAACAACAACAACAACAACGAACAAACCAACGCCGCCGCCGAAAGCAGTACTCCCGGCGGCGGCACCGATCTCCCACCCTTGACCTCCCTCCAAAAGATCCTCTCGTTCGACCTCAAGGAAGAAGGCAACCACGTCCTGGCCGTGACGGTGTCGTACTACGAAGCGAGCGAGCTGTCGGGCCGCACGCGCACGTTCCGCAAGCTGTACCAGTTTGTGTGCAAGGCGTCGCTGATTGTGCGGACCAAAGCTGGCGCGCTGCTGCCGGATGATGATGACGATGACGTCGACGATGACGACGACGACGTTGGGGGGAGGTCCGCGGTGGGGGGGGAGAGGAGGAAGAGGAGGAGGAGGAGGAGGTGGGTTCTGGAGGCGCAATTGGAGAATTGTAGTGAGGAGGGGGTCTTGTTGGAGAGTGTGGGTTTGGAGTTGGAACGTGGGTTGGGGTATGAGGATTGTAATCGCTGGGGGGAAGGGGGGAAGAGGCCGGTTTTGCAGGCTGGGGAGACGGAGCAGGTTTGTTTTGTGGTGGAGGAGGAGGAGGAGGGTGATGTGGTGGATGTGGAGGGGAGGGTGGTGTTTGGGATTTTGAAGATTGGGTGGCGGAGTCAGATGGGGAATAGGGGGTTTTTGTCGACGGGGAAGCTGGGGACGCGGTCTGTGAAGCCGCGGGAGAGGGGGTGAGGGTGAGGGACACAACTTTCTTTTCATTTCCTACACAACCACGGTCCGCCGCTGGGGAATAATAACTTGACAATATCCTGTAACACCCATTTTGGCGCCTAGGTTCGTTGCCCGTAACTCCGAAGCCAGGTGAGGGTGTATGGGATCCCCTCCTCCGCTAGGCCACCTGTATTTGTCCCTCTGCCCAACAAAGACCCTCAATGAGACAGTGTCAACATCCGTGATGCGATCAGCATAAGCCTATAGATAGTCTACCACGTCCCGAACTCTTCTTCGGAATAGTGCAGGTATTTACCTGTCGGTGGTCGCCGATTTCTACTCTCCTTGGGCTGAGCTCACAAGCAAAAAATAGAAAATCAGCCGAGGTATGCGAGGTATGGATGTTGGCTGGTCTACTTGTGAAACAACTTAGACTTTGAAGCCTGAGTGATTGACACCCCATTCGTCCACATGGGACACTGGAGCGTTAGCCTTTCCGGGACGCTTCCCGTCCGTGGTTATTGTCCAAACCGTCGATACAGGCCTGATGCTGGGAGACGGCTAATCACTAGTCATGCCGTCTCTATCCGTCTCGTCTCGACACTTCCGGCAGCTCAGCGAAGGGAGTATTTTTCAGCAGGTGCCTGACCCGAGCCTGAGACGCCCAGTGGAGAAGCAGGCGATCATGACGAGGCAATTCCAGTGTCAATCCTGGTCTGAAGCTTCCCCCACATTACCGCAGCCTCTGAAAAAAACCCTGAAAATATCCCGTACCGAGGAAGCACAGGGAAGGTTGCATCCCACGAATCCGCATCGGGACTGATCGTCGACGAGACTCTGCGATGTGACTGCAAACTCCCACCATCAACCAGGCTCATCGGCCAATTTCTACCACCGTGTTTCCTCCAGAGATAGTGAAGCTGAGAGCTGCAGCGAGCCCTCGTATGTGCGGGTTGGGGGCGTCGACAGGGGTGCCCGCAGCATCTCGACGCCTATCGCCATCCACCTCGCTCCGTGTGCTGCCGCGTTGTTGCCGCCGGGGGCGGGATAAGACTGCACAAGGTAAATTGCCTCGACTCAACAGGAGGAACGGCGGTCGAGAGAGTCCCCATGCAGGTCGACGGTAGCGAGCCGCATCGCATCAGCAGGTAGCCGTCCTGAGCGTAGTCGGCGCCTGTCATCTGGCTTGTTTGGGAACTGGCTGTTGTCCGACATCAAACGACGGGGAGCTGCCATGTGGCACACACCCCAACACTCTGGAAAAAAGCAGCTCCATGCAGGTTCCCAGCGACGACCCAGGTCCGACCGCTCTTGTCCAACCTCACACGGCCTCTCGGCTTGCAGAACGAGGCGCCTGCGCGGCGTCGAGGCTGGCGCGGCCCAAAAAGACCACCACCCATCCACTCCTTTGCCCAGCTGCACGGATGCAGCCATCGCAAACTTACTCTGTATGACAGCGGCCGGCCATCCAATGGCGGCTTCGGACGTTGTGTTCCCTCAGGAACATCTGATGCAGCCCAACGCGTCGACCACAGAGGACTTAAATGAAGAGAGCAAGCGCCGCGCTCAACGCGATGTTGTTTAGTTATATTCTGTAACTGCACGAAGGATGAAGACAGTGGAGTTTCCTCCCGAAAAAGAACCTGGAACCCACCAGAACACGACTGTGGAAGACTCGGCACCCCTGAGCTTGACGGTCGCTCTCTGTCGTGCATTCGATCGGCAAGAGTGATCCCGTTTCGGACTTTTGGGGGTGATCCTCCCCCAGACCCCTCCACGTTGTTGTTTGGACCAGTCCGGAAGGGCCTCGTGTTGGCACGAACCCGCCTGAAATCGATGAGATTAAACTTCTGACCTTTGCGGAAACGCGGCTGTTGTTTCCTCCAACGGCTCAGGAACCCGGGATTGAAACACATAGGTAACGATTAACGGCCAAGCTAGCGGGCCTCAAAACGGACGGACGGTGAACTTTGATCTGCAGCGCTGCCCTGCCTGCCCTGCCCGTGGTGGGGAGCTTGCGAGGCCTGGGCCTCGGAACACGTCCAGCTCCGGTTCCTGCCCGTGTAACGATGGAAATAACTGCCCTGTCCGCCTCCACTTTGATCGAGCTCCGCTGCATCATTTGAGATGACGACGCGCTAGGTAGGGGGTTCCGATAAAGAACTTGGAGTTGATGGCCGAAGGGAATGCAGAGAGAAAGAGCATTTATCCTGAGATGTCGAGGCTGATGGGCCGCTGAATCCATTTTCAAGGTTCCCGTCCCCAGAAGTCGGTTTGTGTCGCGAGTCTGGGTCCTCCGTACCACATTGGTGTACGTGCATAAAATGGAATGCTACCCGGGGCGGCTGGGGCCAGCGGCGAGGCTAAGGACGCAGGGGGCTTGAGAAGGGTGCCGCAGCTCCTGCAGCTCAATTACAGGGGTCACGTTAGGCCTAAATGCAGATGCAGAGCGGGCAGGGAATCCGGGCAGGAACAGAAAAAAGTTAAGATCCCACGACGACTTCAACAAGTGCATTCCGACACCACAACTCGCAGTCTGCTGTTCAACCGTGACTGAGACCGACCCGTTGACAAGACCCCGGCCTCAACTGGGCAACCGTGGCCGCATCTCCCCCCAGACTCTGCTTTGGCTCATCCCAACCCAACCTCAATCCCGGTTTCGACTCGCATCTGCCCGCATCTCCCAACAGCCGACCACTCTTCGCCGTCCAATATCAGTTCCCAGCTTGGAACCTCGTGCTGGTCTTGTGCAATAGACGTTGCACGTTACCTTAGCGGGCGGGGGCCGTTGTCACTGGCTACCGCCGTTAAACCCGGGACACGAGCCACACGGTTTCCAGCTTGCACCAGGCCGCGGTCACCGACACCCAGTGCAGACGAGCGAGGTACTTCCCACCTCGACGACTTTCAAACCTCTGCAACGCGACAACCCCCTCCTCGGCCGTTACAAAACCGAGAATCGACCAAAATCGGCCCGTGACAGCAACTCAGCTGGCGGGAAATCGAAAAACATCTCAAAGGAGAACGCAAAAAGAAAAAAGAGGTTGCCGAGAAAGTGATGTGCCATGGACAACTCCTCCACGCCGCTCGCAGACTACTTTTGGATCGCCGGGATAGACAACATCGTTTACGATGATGCTCCGACACCCCAGCAACCCCAGCAGCTAGACGATACAATCGTCGAGGATGGCGAGGATGGCGAAGATGGCGAGGGAGATGACACCGACAGCACGGTAGCGACCCCGTCGCGTGCCACGGCTCGGCATTCCCGCAAGAATTCGGCCAACCGCCTCTCCACCGTATCCAAGCTCTCGCTATCTCCCTCGCTCTCCGGCGGCGAGGGCCGCGTGCTGGAGGGCGTCGACGGAAACACCAGGAGCAACCGCAGCAGCGCAACCATCCGACCGATACCCCCACCGAATTTCGGCAGCGGGAACACCAACGGGAATGGCATCCTTGGAATGAACGGCTTCGGCGGACCCGGGGGCGAGGGCATCGGGTTTGACGGGTTTCCGGCCGACTTCGACTTCGACAAGGCTCTCCTCAAGTTCGCAGCCGAGCGGGAGGACTTTTTAGACGACCTCTCTTTCAGCGCCGGCGCAAAGATCCAGTCGAGGCCACCGATGGTCAATCCGAGAGCCGAGAAGCTAAGGGCCGAGGACGCCGACCCGAGTGGGAGAAAGAGCCCTCTCAGGAGCATCCGTGGCAGCATTCGCCGCAAGATGAGTTTTAGGGACATGAGCAGCGTGAGGAAGCAGCCCATGCCCCCGAGGGCGGGTATGTAGAAACACACAAGCGAGAGGTTGACCTCTTTTGGCATGTTGGGGCATTCAAACTAACACATGTTTTTCCAGCCTCCGTCCGCACGGCAAAGCGCCTGAGCAACTACAACTCGGTTATCCCACCGCCCGAGCCTTTGAACTTGGACCCCAACATGCACCCGCTTAAGAGGCGGTTCGAACCCGTACTGCTCGACAGGTATCCCCAACGAGATGCCCCCGCCGACGATCTGGCCAGGCGGGGCAAGTTCCCCGACTATGTGCCGATGTTCGCCTTCCCCAACGATATCCAGATCGTATCCTCCGATGAGCGTCCCCGGTCGACATGGCACGGGTTCACCATGACGTCTGACGACAACTCCAAGATTTACGGCATCACAATCATTGTCTGGGCGGCGCTGAACGCCGAGGTGGCCGAAGAAGTTGAGAAGCGGTGTGAGGGGTGGCGGCAACGGCACATGAGCAACGAGGAAAGGGAGCTCGCGGCCAGTCTAGGTGGCCGCCTTGCTGCCGACCGGGCACATCTCTCTCAGCTACTAGCGAAGCTGGGTACCGTGCCCTCGGGATCGGTGGCCAGAGACTCTATCGACGAACAGATTAGCGCCGTGGAAGAGAAGATTGCGCTCATGACAGAAATGCTCAGGCCGCTCAGACACGGTGCGGCGTCCAAAATTGACGGTCTTACGGCGGGTGAGACTGGCCTCTGGACACCGCGGGCCTTTGGAATTCTCGGCAGGGACCCTTCCAAGATGGGCTTCTGGAAGGAATGGCTCAGGGCAGTGGTCGTCCCCATGACGGACGGCGCGGTTTTGCGCATCTCGCCAAGCTCACCCAAGGTCGGGCGTTGGCAACCGCTGGAGCGTTATGTTGTTAACCTCTGCACCGAGGCGTTCAGCCCCTTCAGCTCGTTGACCCAGGTCGAGTTGGGGGTGCGGGAGCTGCGGCTATACGCACGGAAAGAGGCGGCTAACGAGCTTCCGGGGTCGCGGAGCATCGACATCTACGCCCTCTTTAGGTGCCTCTCGCTGGAGAACATCGTGCTTCTGCTAGAGTACGCCATGTCCGAAGCCCGCATCATCTTCCTCTCGTCGCACGCCGGCATGCTACACCTTGCGTGCCATGCGCTGGCCAATCTTCTCTACCCGATGAAATGGGCGAGCATCTTCATCCCCATACTGCCCGCCCGGCTCATTTCTGCTCTCGAGGCACCGTGCCCTTACATTGTCGGGGTAGAGAGGCGGTACGAGAAGATTGAGCTTCCCGAAGACGACTACGTGCTCGTGGATCTCGACAAGGACATCATCGACGCCACGGCGCATCCCATCAGCCTGCCACGGCAGCACCGGCGGAAGCTTCTCTCCCTCTTACAGGTTGCCGCTCCTCACCGTCTACGGTACGGAGTCACTCCCGGGCCGCCTCCGTATGCGGTCGAAGCCTTCCCGTACGATGCTTTCTCGGTTGAGAACGAGGCACTTTTCAACCCGAGCACCGTGAAGAGCTCGCTGGGCAAGTGGGTGACGCAGAATTCGTCGACGTTCGGCGAACCAGACGTGCCCAGTTCAATCCGCACTCCCCTCTTCAACGCCTTCGCCAAGGCCAAGATCGACCCTACCAAAGTAGAGAGGCCGCGAACTGGAAAGTCGAGCAAGGGGAGCCCTCCTTCGTCCGTGTCACCGGTGTCGATGAACTTCCCGCCCATGCCCATAACTCCTGTGTCCCGCAGTGACTCTGGGTTTGCTCAAACTCTCAGGGAGAAGCGGTCAGGGCATTTCGAGGACAAGTCAAGGCGCAGCTCATCGTTTGGCATGGATAGGCACCATCCGACGATGCATAGGCCGAGCCTCCCATTCCTGAACGGGCACAGCCAGAACCTGTCGATATCCGCCATCTCGATCGACTCGCAGTCGTCCTTTGGAGGTTATGCGCCTTCGTCGTACGCGCAGTCGACCATTGCCGCCTCCACCATCATGCCCAACATGATGGTCCAGCCGGTGCGGAACACGGAGAACACCGTTTGGGTGGAAGGCCACTGCTTCAACTGGGCGGCCGCCGAGGTCAACTCTGCGTGCACGATCTGCGAGGACCGCTCGGAAGGCGACGGTCTCTACAAGTGCAGCGGATGCGACTGCGTGGCCCACAACCGGTGTCTGGGATTCGTGTCGGTGGTGTGTCCCGAGGCTTTCCATGCCGACCGTGTCCGTGCCGCCTTTGTGCGCTGCCTGGCCAGTCTCCTGTACACCTACCGCAAGCACCTCGGCCGGCCGACCAGGGAGCAAAAGTCCAACGGCCAGCTGTACGCCTTCGACATGGACGGGTTCATCCGGAGCCTGCCCTACGAGCAGCAAGAGTACGCCACCATGATGCGGGACACCCAAGGTAAGCAAAAGCGCATCCCCATCTTCTTCCCCATTGATAACTAACAAACCCGCCCTTCTCTTCAGCATTCAACGAATTCATCCACGAGCGCGAGCGCCAGCCAGCCTCGGACCCAACAATCCGCCTCTTTGACGAAATCATCCTCGCCAAGAAAGCCCGCGGCCGCCCAGTCTTTTCGGCCAGCCTCTCCCGCCTCTCCACCCTACGCGGAAGCGGTGGAGGAGGGGGGTTCAACAGCAACAACAGCTTCGGCGGCGGCGGCGGCAGCGCAGCAGCCGCAGCAGCGCGCGCCGCGGCCAAGGTGCCGGGCTACCTGTCGGACACGACGGACCACATCTGGCGGACGGCGTCGGTGCCCGTGCCGTCGTCGGCCAAGTTCCAGGGCGACTACCGCAGCGTGGTGACGCGGGTGCCGCTGCGGCTGGACCCGGCGCTCATGCGCGAGCCCAGGGCCATCCAGGGCGTGCCGAGGAAGGAACAGGGCGGCAGGGCGAGGGGGTTGGTGCGCAAGCAGGTGGCTAGTATGCTGGGACCGCCGAGCGCGGATTTTCGGGTGCCTTGATTTTTTTTGGGGGGGGAGGGGGGGGGGTCTAGCTAGGGAAGGGAAGGGGGTTGGATTGGGCTGCTACCTAAGTTGGGTTGTGGTGGTTGTGGTTGGAAAAGAAGGCGGTTAGTTGTATGTGTATGTACATACAAATCGGCCGAACACGGACGGGGCTTTGGGTCCTGCGGGTTGGTGGTTCGTTCGTCCGTTCTTCTTTTTTCTTAGGACAGGGGAAAGCGAGAGCGGGACAGTGTAATATTTGGTTTTGTACGATAAGCGAGCACATCATTGTAATCTCTCCATCTTTGCACCTTTCCTGTTTTACGGGGGCAATTAGATGGGGAGGGAGGGCGGCATGGCTGGGTGGATTGGGAAAGGGTCATAACACAAAAAGGATAGTTAACTGCTTGCTGAGTAGTACTGGCATTGATTTAGGGTTTTGCTTGGTTTTTAAGGGGGAGGCGAGTAGGCAGGTAGGGAGGGTAGGGTTGGCTGTGTGTTTGGTTGTCTGGGAGGAGCATAGCAAGTTTGAGTCTGAGTTTCGGTGAGATAAATAAAATAAATACAACACGCAACAATACTTGGTTTGTTCTCATGGTTGAAGATGGTGACTGACACCCATTCATTATGCGGTACATCCGAGTTTTCCCGCCACGTATTGATGGTGTGGGTGTGTCCGCAACTCTATCTATGCTCGGCAGGGCAGGGCCTGTACCCCTTCAACTCGCCCCCCAGTCATCCAACTGGATCCATATCTAGACTCTGTAGCGTAGGTATTCCGAGGGAACCAAACGGGCCACCTTCAACCACCACTGATAGATGCTCTCTCCCCTTGTCTAGCCAAATCCTTCTATTACCCACGGGGCCAGACAACCACTCCTCAAACCCTCTGCAACCCCCCGGGACCCCCCTTCCCCTTCGCATCATTACCATCCCCATCCCCATCCCCATCCTTCCCGGGCTTGTCATACCTCGGCATCTTCTCATACGCATTCGGACTCGGCCGGCGCTCCCTCCGCCGCCTCTTCCCCTCGCCCCGCCTCCCCCGGTGCGAGTGAGAGTGAGAGTGGTGATGGTGGTTCCCATCACAGTCACCACCACCATGCTGCCCAGGTTTGTGGCCCCCATCCCCTGATTTCTTGCCCTTCCTATCGTCGTCATCGTCGTTGGCGGCAGCGTCCGAGTCGAAGTCTGAATCGTCGGAGGAGGAGGAGGAGGACGATGAGTCGTCGCTTGACTCGTCTACGCCACGGGGGCGGTGGTAGATGCAGCATACTATTTTGGGGGGGGGTTGTGTTAGTCCATTTATCTTTTTTTTTTGTTCTTCTCCCTTCCTTTGCCAATGCAAACGAATGAATAAATGGGACGTTTTTTTGTTGTTATTTTGCATACCTTTGGATTTCTTCCTCCCTAGCCCTTCATTGTCTACCACGTCTGACCGCCATTGCACTGATCTCCTCGGCGGGGCGTGTGCACCGCGCAGGCGGAGGATGGCTTGTGGTTGGGTTTGGGTCTGCTGCTGGGTGGTGGTGGTGGTGGTGGTGGTTTGGGTTTGGGTTTGGCTAGGCGCGGGTTGCGAGGATTGTTGTTGTTGCTGTCGTGATTGGGGGCCCCTGGACGCCATGGTGTTTGTGAGGTTGTGAGGTTGACGCGGCGAGGTAGAAGTCACGTCGGTCTATCCTGGTCGGAGGGGCTGTTGCTTGCTGTCTTGCAGTGGCGCGGGGTCGCCGTATGATTTCGGGCTGTTGGGGGATTTCAGGCTTTGGTTGGGCAATTCTAGGCGTTCAGGGAATTTGCAACGGCATTGAACAACGATGTAGGTATACACAGCGGAAGATCAGGAGGATCCGATTTTAAATGTCAGATACCTTACCTAAGGTACTTCATAAAACACCAGCCCAAGATGAGGACTTTCGGGTGCAGTGCCCCACACCCAGATGACAATGCTGCGCACAGACATTGATGTGGGGTGATGATCAGAACCCACCAGGGAGCCGGGTTCTGAAAGGTGGGGAAGCAACCCGATTAGGCTACGGTGAGGTTAGTTTAACTCATGTTCAGTACAATATTCAGTCCGGGATAGTTTAACAATACCTACTACTTCCCCGCGTCCAGAAGTTTACGCATGTATATAAGCATATTAAGTTGGAAAGACTGAATGTAGCTAATGCAAGTTAGACCTCTGTCCCCAAAGCCCAAAGTCCGAAGCAGTTTCCTAGTATCACCGCATTGAGTTCAATGGTATCCCTGGATCCCATGGAAGCCAAGCTCGTCGAATTAGTACCTAGATACCAGCTAAGTCTAAACCTCTTGTCCGCCACGTAATTCTCCTAGCAAACGGAACCGTTGCGACTGGCCAGCCAGTCGCATCTATGATCTAGCGAGTACCCCGACTCGCTCTCGGAGTCCCTCCCAAAATTCTTTCCCAGCTAAGCTTCAGTTTGATTGTTGCTTGGATCCTGGACCATATTAGCATGGCGGCGGAAAGAAAGACCTGCGAGATACACGCACCTCACTGGGCCGCCACACGGTTGAGGTTCCAGTAGACAGCATGACAAATGCCTCTGCAAACAGGACAATCCATCCTGGTACCGGTTGTAAGATTGGTGTGTTCGGAGATTTGTTGGCAAAACACCGGCTCCCCGACGGCGTGGTACGCCTCGACCCTGGCTAGACACATGCAATATGAAGCGAAAAAATGCTTGGGCTTGTTGTTAACAGCAAGGCCCTCGCCTGGCTGGAGACCATGACTTTTGCATCTTCCATACTGTGTAATGATTCTTGAGCACATGGCGACAAGTTTTGTGATTGAAATAGAGAAGAAGAGGGGGGGGTTTGATTGAGAGGTTGGATTGCAAAGACTGAACTTGGACGATGTGCGGAGGTGCCACAAGGAAGAGCTCTGAGGTTTGTTTGTCATAGATATGGAGAAGACACTGGTGCCTTTGGTTCTTAAGTATATATTTTTCTCTCCTCGACCGCCTATCCACCATGACGTGCAGGTTTCCATCGCGGTCTTCTGTTGGTTTCACATCCCAATCATGAGGTAGGATGAAATCAAGGTTGACTCGGCAGCGGCCGTCTGGCACCAGGCCGGGCCGTTACCGCCTTCCAGCCGCTGTTGAGCCTTGGGATGAGGGCGCCAGAGCCATAGTAAGGTAGGTAACCATCGGCCAAACGGGAGGGCGGAGCTTAGTTGATGCCAAAAAAAGAAAAGGAGAATCTAAAAATAAAATGCATATGAATATACTAGAAAGTCAGGTGGCCGCATCTGCTCCCCATTCGACCCCTGCGGTGACAGGAGGGAGGTCTTTGGCCTTACCCCAGGGCCTTAGAAGCCAACATGTTACGTACGTTGGCTTCAGCTTGGTGTTTGACCGCAGGCAGGAAGGCGGCGGTGGTGCAAAATAAAATCTTGCGCCAATCAGCTCGATCCAACGCTTGACCAAACCCATCGGCTGGAGGGGCGAAGCAGACGAGGGACGAGGTATCCCAAACCACCAGCCAACAAAAAATGGCGAGAGCGGGTTCGTTGGCCTGGTCTAATCTTAGATGCGCAGCCAAACGTGAAACTGCAACCGCAAATCGAGACAAAATGAATTTGATGGTGATCTTCAAGTTCGTAGGAGACAGGCACATGCAGACATGGGCGCGGGGCCCCACACTGCCTTGCTGTTGTTATTGCGCCAACGGAGATATTGAAACGCGACGAGCAGGTTTCTTCCCCTGACACCATGGCCGCGGCCTTCCCGTCCCTTGCCCAACTCATAGAATTCGTGTTGGAGAGTTTCAATCCTCAGAGACTGACGTCGCTCAAAGAGATATAACACCGGGCGGTGAGTTCCTGTCTTCCTGAGCTTCCAAACTATTTCGAACTGGACACGGAAAAGGCAAACCAACCTCGATCAAAACCTTTTTCATTCATCTACCTTATTTCTCACGCCACTCATCGCTACCACTTCACCCTCTCAATAATCTCTAGACTGGGACACGTTAGACGCTACATCCACGGCCCTCCTCAAAACACATATCGACCGTCCCCAAAGAACCTCCAGGCCTGCTACAATGTCTGGCTTGGGCGCAGCTCGAATCCCTGGTGCCGGTGCGCCGGGGAAAGTCAAACCGCGCTCCACTGGTTCCAAGCTGCCGCCTGCTTCCGGAGGTTCTACTCCTACCGGACCGCCAAAGACGGGGGTCCCTCAACCAACCAACACCCTGGCAGCTGGGTCATTCAAAACCAAAACCGTCTCGGCTGGACCGCCTGGCGCCATTCAAGTCGCCAAGGGAGTTGCTAAGATGTCTCTTTCTGGTCCAGCCGTGGACAAGTGGAAGCTGCCCCGTTCGATCGCAATGCCTCCGGGGCCGCCCGTGGGCTGGTAACTGGAACTTTGAGTGGGGTCTCGAATCGGAGGAGTGAGACAACGCCTTGTGAGGGTGCACTTGTTGGAGATGTGAAGTTGGGGGTTTGTAAAGAAAGTTTCAGTGATAATCCTGCTGGTCAGGTTTGGCGAACGGGTTCTTGAGAATGGCGGGGGGATGGAGGTGACATGTCGTTCTAGATACCTTGGCTAAGATATCGGCCTTTAAATTACCTCTTTGTGGGTTTTGCTCATGTCCAGTTCCCTCCCATGATGGTACTATGCTATAATAAGGTATTCTTGTTTAATCACCTTGAGTCCGTAACCGGACCGAATAAAAGTTAGCGGCGGTTGAGCTTCAAACATCTGGCGTCACGCATGTTGGCGCACCTTCGCCGGATAGATCAACTAGGAAAACTGCCTACTGGTTCTCGACATACCATTGGGCTCCCTGAGTGTTATACGTACTATTACCTCTTGACGTAGCGGGTTGGCCTCTTGACGCAGTGGGTTAGGAGCTGACCTTGAAAGAACGAGTGACCAGTGAGCAAAGCAATATTCTATTCCTGATGTAATCTACCTAAGTAATCACTAACAATCCACCCTTCACGCTAAATACGAGCTCCTCCTTTGCGAAGAAGGCTCGTGATAATACCACGAGCCTCTTGATCATCTACCGCGGCCACGTTAACTGTTTCTCCATTCCGTTGTCTCTCCTTGAGCTCCAGATCATCGCCAGCTATATCCCCATGTGGAATCTTGCCAGTGTACAGTTGCCAGATGCTCAGGCCAAGGCCATACAAGTCATCCTCTATTGTAGGCGGCGGGGGGTCACGTCCAAATTGTTGCTCCCTTAGAAGTCTATTTGGTGACTCAAAATGCATTGTTGAATTCCCGTCCCAGACATGCTCGTCCTCGTCCATATACCGCCCCTCGCCGAAATCACAAAGTCGAAGTTTACCTTGGCTGTCGAGAAGCATATTCTCTAGCTTCATGTCTCCGTGGACGATGCGTTTGGCATGCAATCGCTGAACGGTGTTTATCATCTGGTGCATGATGTCACGGCGTTGCGATGGCGACAGAGTCGTTGGTGGCAGAGCCCGCGGCGGCAGAGTCGTTGGCAGCAGAGTCGTTGGCAGCAGAGTCGTTGGCGGCAGAGTCGTTGGCGGCAGAGTCGTTGGAGATAGAGTCGTTGGCAGCAGAGTCGTTGGAGGTAGAGTTGGCGGCAGCAGAGTCGTTGGCGGTAGAGTTGGCGGCAGAGGCGTTGGCGGCGGGATCGTTGGCAGTAGAATCGTTGGCGGCGGAATCGTCAGAATAGGGGTTGCAAGATCCATCATAAAGCCGTAGAAAAATATCTCGCCATTTCCGATTCTTGGCTTGCCCAGCACTTTTCCACGGACCGGAATCGCGCAATCCCCAGCCGCCTCTTGAAGCTGGTATTCTCGAAATTCACCTCTGAACTTGTAGACCTTGGAGGGGTGCCCTTTGATTCTGTAGAGCATGCTATTCCCAGTGACCGAAAGTTCGGGCGTCTCGACTTCAATGGTAGCAGTGTCGACGTCGGGTGGAACCGGTGGCCATGGTTCGTTCTCGGGCAGGTCCTCGAGCAGGTCCCTGTTGGCAAATTGAGACATTGGCGGTAAAGAATTTGGAGATGAGCAGTGCCCTGGTTGCTAAGGCGTGGCGGGGTTGTGTTGCCGTAAGCAATGAATGCCCTGGGATCGAGCTGGTTTTATGTACCGCCAAAGAGGGTGCGGCCGGGACACTGCGAGAGGCCCAACCCGCTTGGAGCTTCTGTTTCTTTTCATGGCGTCTAATTTTAGGGAATGCAGGTGTGGCGCTGTTGTGTCAGTTGGGGCCGGGTACGGAGCGTCAACCCCCCAGTTCGTCCCAAAATACAAATCCCATCCGTGCTTTTGTTAAATTGGTCAGGGTGCATGGGCCACAAATGTGGCTCCAACGCCACCCACAGGCAATCCAAGCCACACTGGGTGGGTGCAACCCAGGGCCACAATACCCCTTATTTTCGGGGTCTCAGAGACCCCCCCGACCTGCAGTTCTTTCTCTTTTACACAACACATCATGCATCAATGCCAACATGTTAAACCACTATATTGAACCTCAACTGTGACCATCACAACCAGATCAGGTGCCTGTAGCTGTTGCATTTAACAGCTTTCATCAACGTACCCCACCCACTGTTGCACTGATGAATCCCCACAACCTTACGCTTAGTATTCAGTAAACGAGAACCCGGTACTAACGGTAAACCCTACCATATCAGGGACGACGAGCTGGCGATTGTTGAGATTCTCAATGAACTCGTCAGGAAGACTCTTCCTCATATCTTATCCCCGTCTTCCGCCGAATCCTCTTGCGAGCCGGGAAATGAATTTTGGGCATAGATTTCTTGGAGGATACATGTTTGATTTGGTCATCATTAAACGCGTTGGAATTATTACTCTCGAACAAGGTTCTTAACGCAACGCGTGTCAACGCAAGCAAATCAATGCAACCCCCTGACTTCCCTGAGCCATGCCAGGTCCCCTAGGTCAACTTGCTGAAGAAGGAGAAAATCTCCCCAGGCACGTACGACTTTGCGCCGCTCTCGCCCTGCCCGTCGACCGCACCGGGGTAATGGCCGCCGTCGAACGCGATCCAGGTAACGGGGTAGCCGGCCTTGCAGCCCGTGTACTCGGTCTTGACGTGACCCTTGCTTCCGGCGGCGGGCTCCCGGGGATTGATCTTGGTGCAGCCATTGTTGGCCACAAACTTGTCCCGCAGGCCGCGGCCACCGTCGATGCCGAGGACGTTGTCGGAGACGCCGTGGATGCCCATGTACGCGATAGGGTCACCACCGCCGGAGCAGCCGCTGAGGACGCCGCCCGAGATGACGGCGACGCCGCGGAAGACCTTGGCGCGCGAGCAGGCGATCGAGTAGCTCATGGCGCCGCCCCAGGAGAAGCCGATGGCGTAGCGCTGCCCCTGGTCGACGCAGAGGCCGGCCTCGATGTCGGCGATCATGGCGTCGACAAAGGCGATATCCTCGCCGCCCGCGTTGCCCCAGCCGCCGTTGAGCCCGTGGGGGGCCACGAGGATGGCGCTCTCCTGACCCACGCGCTGCATGCCGTAGTACGCCCAGGCCTCCTTGTCGGTCCCGCCGCTGGCGACGTCGTTCATGCTGCCGCCGCGCCAGTGGAAGCCGAAGATGAGCTTGTAGGCCTTGTTACTGTCGTAGCCATTGGGCACGCGGATGATGTACTGTCGGTTCTTGCCGTTCACGTTGACGGACCTGGTTCCCGACGCGAGAGGGTTCTTGCCGCATCCCGGGGACTTGGTGCCCCCCGTTGAGGGAGCAGGTGTTGTTGTGGGCGCCGGGCTTCCGCCGCCATTGGAGGGGTTGCAGCTGCCCGGGAGACACTGGGAGTACCACTGGTTCTGGGCGCTACAGCACGCGCCCGAGACACAGGTCGTGCCGCCAGTATATCCTTGGCCGCCGCCTGCAAAGATGCGCGTTAGCAGAAAGCTTGGGATGGATGAGGGTAGACGACTACTAACACTGGCCCCAGAGGGCTACTTGGCCAAGGGCTACTTGGGAGCCCAACGAGAGGAGAAGAGCGGCGATGGCTTTTGAGGACACCATGTTGGACTATCACTAACCCGAAAGGAACCGTGTGTTGTTGTCTTGTTTTTGTTTTCGAATACGGGTTATCCCAAGAAAGCCATGTCTCTGAAAGGGCCGCTGAGAGAAGTGGTCCTATCTTTGTTATATATACCATATACGGCATCCACCGTGTCGGTTGGGACATTAAAGCTTGTCTGTATCTGTCCATGAGAAGGATCACCGACGTGTTGCTTCCCAGTGGTGGCAGTTGCAGGGCCATGTTCGGAACCAAATCTTCCAGACAGATGGCGGGAGCCAAGCCGCCGAAACCTGTTTGAAGATAGTCCCCCGAGCACCTCCGGGGACTACCTCGGGGGACTACACCTCCACCGGGGTTATAAACCAAACAGCCCGGGTCACCAGGGTGAGAGCCAGCTCGTAAAGACCCACATTCCAGCCACTTGAAGCCTTGAAGGCCACTCTCACCGAGTATGGGTGTTGCTGATTGGCGCGGCTGCTTATGTAGAACCTACCTATTCTGTACCTAGTACTGCTGGAGGCTTCCGTTGAGTTACCACTTCTAGGCACGCCAGGGCAGCCAAGAGTCCATTCAAGTCCGGCAGTTACTAAACGATGGACAATCCCACCCCGACCCGCCCACCGACCAAAGAAACATTTACCAAAGAGAATACCCCCTGCTGTTCTATACGCGGCTTATATTTACTCCGGGAACGGCCGCTCTTCGCTTCGAGACGCACCTGTCCGAGCATCCTCAGACCCTCCTTGACGGCCTCGCGGACCTTCATCCGCTGCGGCGGTTGCGGGCCTCGACCTCCTCGTCCGCAAAGAGTAGCCGAGTTCTCGAAAGAAGAATAGAGATCTACGGCACGCCCACGCGATCCAGTGAATGCATTTGATCGGGCGCTGAAAACTCACGGGTGGGGTGGGTGCACCAAAAGTTAAAACTTCCATCTTGTCTCGGGCTGGCGGGCCGTGTGCCCACCATCAAATCACCAGGGACCTGCATCACATGCATGATAAAGCTATTCTGGGCGCGAAGACGGTGGCTGCTGATGACTTATATGTTGTGGAAGAAGGCATGTCGACACCGCAACCCTGCAGGGCTGCAGTTAGCTTTGCTTCCACTTGCAGCTTAATTATTCAACGACTTCTCTCCAACGCCTCGACCCATCCACTTCGGTCTGCCTAGTCTTGTTATGCTAAACCGGGTTGAAAATCAACAATGGAAACAACCAACTGGTTTTTCAATGTCGATACAGTGTTTCCTCTCATGATTGATTGGGATCTGCCGGGGTGAACAGCGGTGTTGTTGTTGTTGTCGTCCTGCTGCTTTCCGTTTGGGCTCACACGCAGGATCAATAAACCATCGCTAGGCACAGCCCATCCAGACGAGTTAACCCTCAGTTGTGTTTGATGCGTGTGTTTCCTTCTTACGAATGAGGATGTTTGTGGATGTGACACGAATTGCATCTCGTGGACCACCTGGGCACGCTGGTCGGTCGCCAGGTTACTCGACGCAGTCTTGCACTTCCTAAAGCCACGCATGAGCAGGACCGCTTCGACTTTCACCTCTCCACACCCCGGGCTGTCTCTTGTTTCCGCATCGTGCCTGTCAACAGTTACGTCTCTGCACCCGTTTCAACGATCGTTCTGGCGACGTCAAAATTGGAGGTCGGGTCTCACCGCAGAAGGCAAGCAGCAAGCAGCAAGCGGCAAGCAGCGTCCCGGGTTGCAAACAGTCACGCCCAAACTGAAGCGAACTAAACCGACCGACTCTGGGTTCCTGCTTCCTATTCTAGAAGAATGAAGCCGGCCGCCGCCACCCAACGCGCAGCCGCAATCCACAATCACTTTTGCGAGACGGTCGACACCCGGCTGCGACTGCCCTCTTTTCTCTCGCCGCTCACTTCAACCTGGAAGTTCCCACCAACCGCCGCAGCGCGCTGAACAGAGACGTCGCTTTTCGCATCCAGTTGAGCCAAAACAGGCAGTCGCAGTTGCCGCGGAAAGCAAGCAAGCCCTTTCCGAATCCGACATGATGGCTGCCTCTAAAGACTCGTCGCAGTCGCTCGAGACTGGAAATGACCAACCAACTCCTCAGTCTCCCGAGGCGACCACAGAGCCGGCGACAGACCAGCAGACAGACCAGCAGACAGCACCCGACGACACCACCACCGAAATGCCTCCAGGCGGCAAGTCCCGGTCCAACACTCTGAGGCGCGAGGCCGACCTTAGCTCGCTACTAAGCCCTGGCGAGAAGACTGAGCTGACAGTACTCGTCGCCAGGGCGACCGAGTCTATGCTGAACCATGTCACCCAGCTGTTCGACCCCGTCCGCGCCGACGAGAAGGCCGAGGCATCATCGGCATCGGCATCAACATCGCGCATCGGTTTCTGGAGCAAGCTCCCTTACTACCTCAAGGATCTGAGCCTGAACGATCCTTTGAACGGGAGCCGGCCCCCAGTAAACCAGAAGGAGAATGTCAAACCCACCCGCTCCAAGAAGGCGGGTCGGGCGAGAGACGAGCGCGATGCCGTCCCGAGTGCTGCCGATGTTCCCAGCCAGCAAGAGAACGATGCAACCCCGCGACTCCAGGAGCTAAAGAAGGAGGCTTTGCTGCACTTCAAGAAGTGGCAGATGGCCGTGCACAGACGAATCGGCGAGATTTCCGTCAAGAGAGGGCCGGATTCTCAGCCTGGCTCGGCGTCGGCTGGGCTAAAAAAGCGCCCGTCATCCAACAGAAGAGGCAAATCAAGCGGTAGGTCGGTCCCAATATGGGGCATTCGCCCTTCGCCCTTCAGCGTGCTGACGGCAGACAGGCCCAAAGACCCCTACCACATCAGGCATAACTGTGGAAGACGACCCCGTGTTGACACAGCTTTACCCCCCTACCCCGACGACACTCTCTTCGTCCCCTGTGGAGAAAAGATGCCTGCTGCTCCACGCATTGCTCCTGCTGCTGCTCTCAATCGATAGCTACAGCGCCTATACCCGCGTGCTGCTCCTCAACATGGCCTCAGCTCTCCAACTGCCTCTTCGCATCCTAGCCGAGGACGAGGCCCGGATGGGCGGTGCTTTGGCCCAGATCGCCAAGGACATCCCACTCGAGCTTCTGACTCACAAGAACGAAGATGGCAAGCCCTTTAGAAAATGGAAAGCTGGACTGGCGGGCGCGCCCGGCGCCATTGTCGCCGGAGCAGCGGGCGGTCTCGCCGCAGCGCTGGAGGCAGCACGTATCGGATCCGTCTTCGGCACCGCCGGTATTCCAGGCACAGCTGCAGCCGGTCTTCTCGGTGCCATGGCCGAAAACTGTCTAGCTGTCGGGGCTCTATTCGGCATATACGGCGCCAGAAACAGCGGCAAGATGATGGAGCACTACCTCAAGGACGTCGGCGATCTCGCCTTCATACCGCTCCGCGGTTCGATGGGCCCGTACTCGGGGATTGGCAAGATCGCCCCGGAGAGCCGCCGTCTCCGAGTTGTCCTGGGCATCAGCGGATGGCTCCCAAACAGGGATGACATCGCCAATCCCTGGCAGTGTTTGGGGGACCAGAGCGAAGTGTATGCCGTTCGCTGGGAGCTGGAGGCCTTGTCCAAGCTGGGCGGGTCGTTTGATACGCTGGTGAGGAGCGCGGCGTGGTCCATGGCAAAGAAGGAGATCATTGCTCGGACCAGTGAGCCCCGTTCCAGGTTCCCCAACCACTCCTCTGCAGTGACGGCTAACCAGCATGGGCCAGTTTTCTCCAACCTGGCCGACGGTCGCTGGCCCGCCAGCCTCCTCAAGATCAGCAAGATCATTGACAACAACTGGAACAACGGCATGGTACGGGCCGACAAACTGGGAGCCACGCTCGCCGATATCATCATGAGCAAGGCACAGGGTGAGCGCGGAGTCTCGCTGGTCGGCTACAGTCTCGGCGCCCGTGCCATTTATGCCTGCCTGATGTGTCTGGCCGAGAAGCGGGCCTTTGGTCTCATCGAGAACGCCGTCATGATGGGGACGCCTGCCCCCTCGGAGCCCATGGCTTGGTGCGCCATGAAGAGCGTGGTGTCGGGCCGACTCGTCAACGTGTACTCGGAGAACGACTACATACTGGGGTTTCTCTACCGGACCAGCAGCATCGAGTTTGGCCTCGCCGGGCTGCAGCGCGTCACCGGGGTTGACAGTATCGAGAACGTGGACGTCACTGCTAAGGTCAGCATCCACCCGAGATACCAATACCTCGTCGGCAGCATCCTGCAGCACATCGGCTGGGAAGACACGGACATGGCACAGATCGCCCGGGACGAGGCCGAAATGTCTTTTTATGAGGACCGGAACCGGAAGCACGAGGAGCGGCGGGACGCCATCGAGCTGGGCAGGGTCTCTACAGAGGTCAGGAAGGAGAACGAGCAAGGCATCATCCGCACTCGGATGCGGAAGAAGGGTAGGAAGTGAAGGTGTGTGTTGGTTGTGCCAGGTTACGGAGTCGTCGGGGCTGGCTGCCTGTGAGGCAAAATATGTTTTGGAGAAGCCGGCATGGGCGGGAGGACCGGGACGTGGAGGAATGCCATGTTTATCTATGCACATGTATTAGCATTGCGGCGTTTTTAGCCCTAGTGGGCGTTATCTGTGGGGGGGTCGGACCCAGCATAGCACACTGGTAGGATGGTAACTTTGAGCCGTTTATTCCACGCTGGCCTGACCACCGTGTTGGTGTTGACCGGATCTCGATCCCGAGTGTCGTTCTTGACACCCACCGAGATGGCGAAGTAATCCGTTTCGACCTTGATCCTCCTAAATCAATTCCCCTCGTTGCTTTCACCTCAAAATACTCCCACTCTCACTCGGCTCCCTTCACCCCTTCCCCCTTACTACCACCCCCACCATTCGCCTTCCCGTTCAAACCCGACCCCGACCCCGACCCCGAACTCCTCACAACAAAATATCTCCCCACCCTCTCCCCCGCCGCACCCAAAACATCACAATCTTCCGCCTCCTTCTCCTCCTCCACCCCGGGCCTCCCACCTTTACCACCACCACTACTATTATCCCTTTTGATATTGTCCTGCCTCCTCCTCCTCCTAGGCCGCCGACAACGCCCGAACACCTCCTCCTCCGCCAGCGCGGCGCGGAGCGTGGCCGTCGTCACGGCGGCCTCGCGCAGCCCTGCGTGCGTCTCGTCGCGGATCGAGGACAGGGGCGCGACGCCGTCGGTGTGGACGCGCTGTATGTCGCGGACGAAGCGCAGCTGGGCGTGCAGGGTCGCGAGCATGTTGCTTGTTTGGGAGGGGGTTGTGGGCTGGGGGAGGGCGGAGAGGCGGAGGAGGTGGGTTAGTTGGGCGGCTTTTATTTCGTTTTCTTCTTCTTTTTCGGATTCTTTGGCGGGGGAGGATGGTGGTGGTGGGAGGAGGGTGCGGATTGACCAGGTTGGTTGGGAGAGGAGTGTGTAGGGGTCGTGTTGCTGTGGTCGGGCGGTCGTGGTTGTTGAGGATTGGTGGCGGGTTTGGATGAGACGGAGCTGGCGGAAGAGGCGGGAGAGGCGGGGGCGTGGGTTGGCCATGTTGATTGGTGAGGCCTGGTCGGGTCTGGTGGTGTTGGGCCGGGTCTGAGTCCAAGATGAGACGGGGTGGTTTTATTTTTGGCGGCTGGAGCTGAGGTCGATGTCGCGTCGGGAAGAGTTTAAGGTGGCACCGATTAATAAAGGGGGCTAGCTTGTTTAGGCTAGCTACCTAAGTTACCTATGTACGGATAGGATGGAATAAATGGACCATTCGTAACGCCTGGCGTCATAGCTTGGCTGAGTTGCAGATGAGACGGTGTTGGCCCACACGCCCCGCCTTATCAAAGCCCCCGACCGAACCCGCCTGGCGCATACAAGACTGCGACGCGAACCCGATCATCGCCTCACGCTCTCGACTCCCGGCATTACCACGAATTCTTCCACACACCTCTATACAACAACAGCAACATGGCTCTCGATCCGCGCGCGCTTGAGGACAAGGTGCGCCGCTGCATTCCAACCCCGCCATGCCCCTCCCTGCACACTGCACAGCTGCTGAACCGCTAGGTACACAGGCCAAGAAGGCCCTCCAGAGCGCCTCAGGGGGATTCGGCTTCTTCAGCAACAAGGAAGACAAATACCAAAATGCCGCCGAACTCTACATCCAGGCAGCCAACGCCTACAGGCTGGAGAGGATGAGTACGTGGCCACACGCGCACTGCCCCGCATCCGGCCGACGTTGACTCTAGGCAACAGACAAGGAAGCGGGAATGGCCTTCGAGGCTGCAGCAAGTATTCACAAAGACAAGCTGAACGAGCCCGACGACGCGGCCAACCACATGGTGGACGCATTCAAGGTCTACAGGAAAGAATACCCCACCGACGCCATCCGCTGCATCAAGGTCGCCATCGAGCGGTACCAGGCAAAGGGCAACTTCCGGCGGGCGGCATCCCATCTGGAGAACGCAGCCGAGGTATGCGAGATAGAACTGGGCGATCTCAAGCAGGCCATGGAAAATTACGGCAATGCGGCGCGCTGGTACGAGGAGGACGGCGCAAAGGCGTGGGTGCATCTCTGCCGGGTCGAGCTCGGGGATTCTCTGCTGACATAAAAGGCAGGCTGGCGAATAAGCTCTGGCTCAAGCAAGCCGACATTGCGGCGCTCCAAGCCGACTACTACACGGCGGTGGCGAACTATGAAAAGGTGGCCGACTCGTCGCTCGAGAACCACCTGATGAAGTACTCGGTCAAGGACTACTGGATGAAGGCAGGGCTCTGCATCCTGGCGACCAAGGACCTCGTCAGCGCCCGCCGCAACCTGGACCTCTATGTTCAAAAGGACCCGGCATTTGCTGGCCAGCGCGAGTACCAGCTGCTCACGGACTTGGCCGACGCCATCGAGGCCGGGAACCAGGAGGCCTTCACCGACAAGCTCTATGCGTATGACCAGATGAGCCGGCTCGACAAGTGGAAGACGGAGATCCTTGTGAGGATCAAGAACCAGATTGAGGAGGCGGACAACGAGTTCTCTTGAAATGTAGATAGGATTATTGGGTGGAAGGATTCTTTGGCGTTTGGGGTTAAAGAGCATAATTGATGACCTGGACCTGTTGAACACAAAGATGATTCGATAACCCGTGGAGAAATAGAGCGGCGGCTTGGCCCAGAGCGCGAATGTCTGTCTCTACAAGAGACGAAGTAATTCCGGTCAACATTGTTGCCTTGGCGGGCCGGGAGGCCTGGCTGTGCAGCGCCGCCACCAACCAAGCCAACCACTATGGAGGTCTCACTCGCAAACTGGGAAATAACCCAAAAATCGTGGATTGGCCCACACCTAGGTAGGTTTAACTAAACAGAGTAGTTACAACTCCTCTTATATTGAATTTTCACTTGTTGGATAGATGTATGGAGGCCCGTTT